>JAAGWQ010000381.1:0-17516 GCA_013396295.1 Fusarium heterosporum
TTTTTTTTTTTCCCCCCCCCCCCCCCCCCGATTTTAAACATGTAGATTTACTTACATCTGTGCAAGAATGGTCATGCAGGAGATGTCACTGTGACATTTACTTGCTTTGGCATACAATTAGCTCTGTCAGTTTCGGACAAGGCATAGGATGAATCCATCGTTAGGGCAAAGTTCTCGTAATGATGATCCTGTAGGCACCAGTCCGTTAGCATGCCACACTGCTACGTCAGTGGTTACGTTGCAATTTTCAGCTGGGGAAGAGTACATATGGTAGCCACAGTATGTAATAAAGATCAGGAAGCCAAAAAGTATAGATAGAAGGCCATCGTACGGTTAAACTCAGTACAAACACATCACGGTGAATCCCAGCATCAACACACAGAACAATCCTTATTGTCTATATCACAATGCGACCTTTTGTTTTCATCCTGTCTAGCATCGCATTGGCCAATGCTAAATGCCACGAAAGCGGCGCCGATATCGCTACGCAGAGGATCTTTGCCGAAGGCAGGATCAAAGATGCGTGCGATCTAAAATTCACCGTCAAGAAATGGTCTCCCGGCGAGCGTCTTGGACTCTGTTACAACTTGGACAGCACCAAAAAGATTGATCTTGTTCTTGAGAGAATCGGCGAAGGTGACAACAGGGCGATTGAATCCGCCGAATGTTATGACGGGTTTCAAAAAGAGATCAACGGCTGCGATTATGGTGGCACGAGCTCCTACACGAACTGGAAGTATTCGTAAGTATTTCAGTCGCTTTTACCTGGCATTCTTATAGATAGCTGACAATGTTTCTGCCAGTTCCGATCCCAACGCTGGGCAGTGCAATCCGGATAACTAGGATTTAATGTCTCTGGGAAGGTTTTTCAAAGCTTTGGCATCGACCTGTTAATCTGATTAGCAACGAACGTGTTATCAGTAGCTACTCAGCATATAGTGAAATCATCTTGATCTTTTTGATTCAGTTTCAGTGACTCTATATATGATTATTGTAAGAAACATCATGGTAAATATTTGAGATTTTAAATGTTGATTCCTAATACCTATTTGTAAATTACAATTGATTTTCTTAAAACTTAATAAGCTATAATCTTCAACTTCGTAACTTTAAGTCTTTTTGATTTTATTCTCTAATTACCTCTACCTATTTAGTGTATCGAATAGATTAATTTAGAAAACCTCGTACCGTATTGTGTAAATCGGGAAGATGTACAATAGTGACTAGGCTTGAGGGGGGAAAACTATAATTTCTAAACGTAGCATAATATATTATCATCTCATAGGAACCTATAAGGTTAATAGAAAATGAGAATCAAGTACGTATAGGAAAAACATTGTATGATTTTTATCTACTTTAACTTTCCTCTCATTACTTTAATCTCCTTTAAAAGCGAGCCTAGGGTAGTGATTTGTTAAACCTGCTGGGGCCTTGACCTCCTTCTTGTTCATCTGGATCCGTAGAGCCACCCACTCCGGCGTCATTACCACTCTCAATCAATAGATCTCCATAAAAAGCAGGCTCGCAAGGGATTTTTGAATTATTCATGACTCACAAAGTGTACGACAACCAGTGGTTCACCTGTGCTACGTTTGCCAAACAAGATTCCAATGATTTGTCATAACTACCTGCCTCACATTCGTCATTCGGCCTCACATACAGACCATAGGATTCATCGTTAATACGGCACGATCCTATACAAGGGTTCGATACAACGATTTATGGATCCTTTAACATCTCTTACAAATGAGCGTAAGTTTACCACTAGCACCGACGTCATGATACATGTTATCACCTAACACGGGAATAACTAGAGTGCTAGAAGTTGCTTAGGAGGATCTGCCCCCTTATATGTGATGAGGCAGTAAAGTCTCCCCGTTACCGCTTTGGGCAGATCGTCTGTCGGTACTGAATCCTGCTACTACTTGGATTGCGAGTAAATAGTGTGGGATCAAGCATTAAAATTGGAGATTCTACTGGACCAGGGACGTGAGCAGGGGTGGTCGAGCCACGGCTCATGCCGAAGGATTCGGAACCTTGCTCCAGTGCGGCCGCCTTAGCTGAGCACAATTCCAAATACTACAGGCCGAATAACAATGACGTTGATCAATTCAGAATTACACCAAGCCGTCTTAATAACAATGTAAGGTCGTGCTGCTACAAAATCAGGGTTTGCCTTTATGAAGAAGTTGTAATTTCTGACTTGTAAACCATCATTCTCAACGGCATCATGCTCCTCAAACCATACTCTCTACTCTTTGTTGCTTCCAGTGTTCAGGTATGTCAGTCAATGATTGCCTCTGGGGATACATAGAATGATGGTGTCTTCGATTTGTTCAAGTTGGCTGACAGTTTCAGGCGACGAAGTCTGGTCATCGTGAGCCTCTGGGTACTTCAGGCGATCTTGCTGTGCCAGTAGCCACAGGAAAACTGTTGGAAAATTTCCATGACAGTGATTTGGACTTTGATCAATGGGTTGATCGTATGGTGGGGGAAGGTCATCTCTACCGACCCAACACTAATGACTCTAGTCTCATGTTGGCCAGAGACGGAGGTCAATGGAAGGTCACATTAAAGAACGTGGCCTGTTCTACCGTTACAGGGAGCAAAGACCTCCTTGACAAGGCCGAAGATCACTTCTGCGAAGGCTTTATCAAGAATGCTGGCAACATGATGGCCAGAGATATGGAGATGGATGTGACGCGGCTTTTGTGTGACAATGGGACGTTCTGCAAGCTTGGTCTCAAGAGTGTCTTTGACTTCTTCCATCTCTGGCCCAGCGCTGATGATATTGCTGGTGTCTGCCACGATATGTTCCAAGCTGTTCAAGATGCTTGTCCAGACGGAGGGGGTGTTGCCGATACTGAAGTTACCGCCAGTAGCGGTCAAGTGGAATCCGGGCAGGTTGAGTTCTCGTATACCTTGGGAAATAACAACGAGTGCCACAAGGACGCGACTCACGAGTGTTTTGATAGAGACATTCAGTAAAGCGCTTGGTGTTCCGTTACCTATATCCCTATCTCGAAGCTATAGACATGTAGTTTATAAGTCACAAATTGTGTAGACGTACTCGACTTATCCAGGTCTTTGAGTACTAAGTTAATTTCAAATTAATTTGAGGAGCTTATACATAAACAAAAGTAGCTCTGTGTTTCCCGTGTTTCCTGCTACTCTCCTTGTTTCTGCAAGGTATCATGTTCCGTGAAAAAGTGCAGCGAAGATTTACTTTCGACGAATGGCTTTCTAGGATAATCGTGTCATGCCAGGCTATAGATGGTTTTCTGGGTAATCAATGTGATGAATCTTCCTTGCATTAGAATGTGAGAACATCATTCCCCTATACACAAAATCCTGCAGGATCCTCCTGGCCTGTGCCACCTTTCCTAAGGGAAGGAGAGAGAATTGTGATAGCCGTGCGATCTGCACTGAAACAATCCATACCTTGATCCTTCGGCAAGCTAAATGTTCCCTGTCGTCACTTGTAGTCACCGTCCCAGCCTAATGAAATACGTCATAGGCATTGTTCCAATAGGTAGCGTTGAGAGAGATTTATCTGGTATATAAATACTGTTCTACCTACCTTTCATTCAGACATTCTTCTACTCTACAAACTCAAGTCAGTTTCCAAAGAACTTCCCTCATCCATACTCTCCTTACACCACCACTACCACTCCAGGCTGTAGGTCAAGCCCAGCTGGTTTACCTGACTCCCGTGCTAACTCGAACTATCAGAAGCCACTTACTACTTGTTCCAATGCTCGGCCTACCCAAACTCAACCTCTTCTTTTTGGGCAGCCTTATGGCACCCGCCTTTGCTGCAACCATCACCGCAGGAAACAAAGGTATCGACATCCGGGCCGGGCGCTCCGTCATGGTGGGTGGGGTTTTCACTGAGGGAGAAATTGTTCTGGGCAAGGATATTGGCGTGGGCGGCATGATCGTTGCTAGCGCTGATCAGACGTTGATTAGCGACGTTATTGAAGGATGGCAAAGGGCTCAAGGTGCCTCAAGTGGTATTTATTACGAGCTCCAAGAGTTGGAACTTAAGCTGTACGAGCCTGTCGAGCACGATGATGGAAAGAGGCCTTGGCCCGCGAATATCTTGTGGGCCGCCTACTTGCCTCCCATGAAAATCCCCTAAGATACGACCTTGATCTATCTCAATGGGATATATAATAAGGTCAGCCAGAAGTCGAGTAATACGACACTGGTCACGAGATGTGTGCATTTAGGATGGTCAGTTGAGAGCTATTCAAATAAGAATACCTTATCATTGCTTTTTTTTTACAATCACGAAAGATATCTATCAAACTAGTGAAGTTATGCTCTGTTTGTGATACTCTATCAAATTGATTGTGGGCGACAAATTGCTAAAATCCGGACTCCACTACTCGACTTCCAGATGACCTTATTGAACATCTCTTATCCGGACTCCATATTTCAACGTTACGAAGCTCTTTTGGACCTATGGAAGGTAATCAGGTGCAGGGAGCGCACCAAACTAAGCGCGACCATAAGCTCCTTTATCCAAAGGTAAGCTTCGCGTAACCTGAGTTGAGACTGCACAAGTTCCGCTTCTAGAGACTTGAAACGGAACCTGGAAGAAAGTAGTAACGCTGGCAGGTATCGCGTGATCGGGTTGTATTATGAGGTATGATTTCACGGGAGAGTTTAACAGGCGCTACAGCAGTGCGACTGAGTGTCATCATTCTAAATATAGAATTACTGTCGGCAGGGACCCTTGATTTAGAGGTTGGATACGCAATGGTCGCGTACTTCACCAACCGTACTGGTGAATGACAGGCAGCCGCATCAGCCTCGTATGCGTATCGATCTAATTGGACATCCCCAGGTGTCCTGATTCATTCACTTGTAAGATCATTCGTTGGTATACTTTCATCTCGGGGAATACGAATCAAGAAAGTGAACGTTCCAAGCCGGGAAAGAGACCGGAAATTGAATATAATAACAAAAACTAACTAACGATAATTAACATATCACGGATTGGAAAGGAGTGGGGGCGAGGTAGCTACATATACGGCGTTGGAAGGGGCTTTTAGGACATCGCTTGTCAGGCGATGAAAGCCAATCGGAGACCATGTTCCATTGACGTGAGACCGTCTATTACGATCACTACCTTCCTCCTTGACATGGGATTGAATTCCGGAAGGCCAAGGGTCTGGAATTACCTGGGTTTCAAGTAAGTAAGGATTGATAACAATCAAATTCAGAATGCTTCTAGGTTCCGGGTAGCGTCAAATACAAAGAAAGCCGTCTGTGGCGAATAGGGTGGACTCACATGTATGAAGAAAGGCCCTATCCCCTCTTCCTGGGTATATTGCTATTCAGCTCGTGACCAAGAATATTTCGGGAAATATATCAGTCGATAATCAGACACTTCGACGTTCCGGTAAGCCTATTATTGTAATGAAAGAAAACACTTACGCCCGCTGACTTGCCACTGAAGTCAAAATGGTGAGATTGACGTATATCACTTGCGCTTTTGCTGCAATTGTCAGAGTGCAAGCAGGTAAGAAGACGTGCTATGCTACCGGAGACGCCGGCACTACTTGCAGGTACAGCTGCGCGCACGTTTGTTCGAGTATCTCTGCCAACGGGGCTCGTAACACATTTCTCGCGGCCCTGCAGTCCGGCGGTAACTTGTGCTCTGCAATTGGAACCAGCAAGGTCCGGTGTAAGAAGACGAGCAGTTTTGTAAGCTGCTATGATCGCTACTGACCATGCGGCGGTGGATGCTGAATCATTCTCGAACGAGATGAATATTGCTCACGGAATATCGTCCTGTGGGTTACCAAGCATAATCGTTTCTTATGGTCGGGAAAGATTGCTGAATGTCGGTTGAAACGTTTTGTTATCACAAGTAACTATTGTTAACTCTTTTAAGCCATAGTATAGTAGACTCTTCCACAGTTTTAACATATCTGTCCATCGGCTTAGGACTTCCAGCTGGCGCCAAGACCTTTCTTCTTACGCGCATCGTCACTACACTTCCCTTTGACACTCCTAGCAAAGCCCATTTTGATCTGTAAATGTACAAGTAAGATCTTCTATTCCATTGAGTGTATATGGTGTTCATGACGATGATGGATGAAGAATATACATACGGATGAGTGAAGGAGACATAAATAATCTATAATTGTGTAATATGAGTTCTACCTTGACGCATTTTAAATAGGTTGAAAGTTGGCATGTAATCCAATAAGAGTATGTTATACATGCTGTAGGTGTAATATATTGAGTCGATGCTTAGTAGGATCTGGTCTTAGGCCTGATCGGAGCCAGCTAGCATCAAAGCTATGTTGTTTAGAGCAAGTCACCATATCTGGACTGCATCCCTCAAATACTACTTAGTCGGTGTGCTACCGCTGTGGTCAACTTCTAATTCCCATTTTGCGGCCCGTAGGTAGTTTGAATTGTTGGGCTCGTACCATACATAGTTGAAACCTTGTAGGTAGGATCAAATATCACGATATTCAAGTTACCAAAGTCACAATCTAGAATTGTCGGACGCATCATGTAGACTTCTTGTGATATGAAAGCTCACAGACTATACCGGTGTTGCACTTAGCTTAGATAGGCGGAGTGATAGTATCTTGACAATAAAATTACCACTGAAATAGCATAAGCGTGTGAAATCGACGAATTTGGAACCGAAAAGGTACATAAGGAGCACAAGTGTCGACACAGCATAAAGTCGAAATACCCAGCAATAAGTCTCAGAGCCCCAGCAACCATTAATGACATATCAACAATAAGCGCATCATTCAACATGAAGATCACTGGTATCTTGTCTTTCCTGTCTGCCTCTATGGCTACTAATGCTGACGCTAGCCCTAACGCCTTGCCTATAGGAGTTAAGGTCACTTAGGTTGATGGTACAAACATTGCTCGAGAAGTGGTGGGTGTAACATCTGATTGACTGGCTTCTTTTTATCCAAAGCCTGAAGCTAACAATCTTCCATAGGCTCGTGTACTACACCTGATGTGGTAATAAGCGGAAAATCACTGAGCTGAGTCTGATGGTATCTATCGACTCAGTCAGTCATTGCGTTATTCATTCAATCGTGTTATTTGATATTGATCATTGAAGCCTGGAGCTTGTTCTTATTCCTTATATTAGCGTTATTCATTCAAGAGAAGAGAATAGGAAATCCTCTAATAAAATATGGGAAGTTGTCACTAGCGCAACAGTTCTGTAATTAGCAAGGGAACAGGGCACAGCCTTAGCAAGTAGAGTAAACCCTATCATATCTGCCTCGTGGGAAACCATGTTGTATCCTCATGTTCCCCTGTATTGCGGTTTATGTTTGCATGGCATGTCTTCTGCCACAACAACCCCTGATCATCCTGCCAGCGCCAGTCAACTGTAATATGGTAGCTACCGTTGTGCTCGTGCGGACTTCCATCATTATTACTGTTCTCTAGTAAGTTTTCTTGTAGGGTAATGAACCAATTAAGCTCCATACCGATACTGAGGACGTGCTGTGTCAGGAAACCAGCCTGCCTGAATGGCAGTCTCTTTGATGTTCCAGAGACCCTGACGGTCTAGAGTCATATTAAAGGCAAATTGGAACTGTGAAGCTGGAATCACCTTCTGCTAGGCGGATCAATAATTTAGTTTGTGCTGATCCTGGCAAGGTATGAAGAGCTTCAGCAGCCACGCTTATAAGTTTCCTGTCAGCGATGGGAGTACTGCTGTTCAAATGCAGAAACCGGCTTGCTGTCCCTAGCATCGGGTAGCCTATCGACGTCAGAATGACGTTGTACTGCCGTGGGGGCCGCAAAAGTGAGGACGCTCCGAGCTCGAGAGCGGCTGGCGCTCCCGCGTGACTTTCTTTTATTGCACTTCTCCTATTATTGATAGCTGTGGTTGGATCTTCTCCATGCAACCAATCTTACATTTGCGCCAATGTTACCGTACCTCGTTATCATTCTAGCCACTCATCCCACCTGATTCGGCCACTCGATATCGGCATTCTTAGCCTGTTAAAGAAGGCGTGCAGCGGCCAAATTTCGTTCCCCGCATTACACATATCACCAAGGACGACTTCTTCCCCACATTTGAGAGCTCTTCTGAGCTGGTCTTTACAGAGAAAAACTCCGAAAGAAGTTTTAATGAGGCTGGCATAGTCCCATGGGACTTGGCAAGTTTGGCATCTGTCAACTAACTAGCAAAGGCAATGGTAGGAATTAGCTAGTTGGCGCTTTTGACCGTTTCATTTGCGTCTGGCCTCATTCCGCTATGCCTTTGAACAAATTATACCATGAGCACGAGCATTGAATAGATCAAAAGGTATAGGGCTTTTATTGTGTTGAAAATCGTGTTATTTGATATTGATCTTTGAAGCCTGGAGCTTATTCTTATTCCTCATATTAGCCTGTCATCATAGACTCCACTTTTGATACAACCTCCAATGCGGTCCTCGCATACGCTGAGAGGATGAAGATCAAGAGCAAGCTCATCCAACTTTCTGGGAAGAATCTGGGTCTTTTTTGTAAGAAGATCCTGAAACTGCAAGACACTGAGGTTGAGACTGATGTTTCTGGAATCGACGGAAAGGATGTCATTCCCAAGACGTCCGGACCAAAGAAAGACGTACCCGATGATAAAAAAGACAAAGATAATAAAAAGGTTAGAAAATACTATAAGCAGTTGGTTGAAGAATTAAATGGAAGTTCCGAGCGACCAGAAGATGTCAAGAATGACAAAAGCAAAAACAAGTTAGATAACGACGCAACTGATGGAAGCATGTCGGTAATGTTTGACTCTTCAAACAAGATGCTGACGTTGATACACTGAAAACACTCAAGATAAGCGCGTTTGGAGGAAGAGGGGGCAAGGGAGCCTATAGTAGCGCCGAAGGTATACCTAGGGACGGTAGAAGGTGCGAGACCTATTGACTTTAATGAAAAGCAAGTTTAAGGAAAAATCTTTTGATTACCTCAAGGTACTCAATTGTTTGTCAACTCTGGTTGATACGACCATGAAACCATCATCAATCCTTACGGCTCTGAGAACATGAGCTGAGTTGTGGAGTTTCAGAAAGAGCTATGAAGATGAGGTATCAGGAGGTGATGAAGGATTACCTGATTGATGAGATCAAAATATTGGACGGCAGCATCAATGATCTCGAAGACGGCTTCACCACAAGTGCCGACCATACTATCGAGATCGACGACCCATAGTGTGTCAAGACCCTGGCAAGTAACGAGATGATATGTGCCCTCTTCAAGGAATAACGAGACTCTTTTCCAGAAGAGGTTGTTAAAGCTCTGCATGACGCACTTGACAAGTGAGAGTCGTTGGTCAAAACACGCAATAGTGCCATTATCGAAGCCAACAGGTTTATCCTCATTTTACTCGAGGCTCACAAACCGGCCGCCAGCCTGCAGGAGCAAAGCAAACAGCTAGGGCAGAACAAGCTCAAGATCAATCTCAACCTACCACTTGTAGCACATTGACTTCGAAGAGCTCGTGACTCGTTACAATTTTGCGTCACGCAACAACTTAATTAGCAACGTGGCGCCATGCGATTCCGTGGGCTGAATAATGTCAATGGAACGAACCTGCCTATTCTCATCCAAACCAGGTTACACTACATGCGGAGCAAGGCAAAATACGCTTGTACTTTACTAAATGTTTTGAGCGTTACGCCGAGAGTGTGAGAAAATCGTGGCCAATTCACAAGACACACCACGGGCCTATTTATACACTCAATGAAACACAACGTGCTGAGCTACAACGACTCAAAATCGTCAAGTTTGGTGATCGACGGAAGAAAGAGCATAGCGTGTTGGTCCACATCGATCCTCGTTTCCCTCAC
Organism: Fusarium heterosporum; assembly: GCA_013396295.1. Taxonomy (NCBI): domain Eukaryota; kingdom Fungi; phylum Ascomycota; class Sordariomycetes; order Hypocreales; family Nectriaceae; genus Fusarium; species Fusarium heterosporum. The sequence goes on from JAAGWQ010000381.1 coordinate 9,846, forward strand.
CCGTTTCGCAACTATATCAATATTCGCTTGCGTCAAGTCCGTCTATGGCTCATCGGGGCGAATTGCACCGCCAACGAGAGTGAGAAGAAATTTCTCACTGCTGGTCACATACCCATGAGAGACGAGACAATGCAAAGTCAATACATGGAGGAGCTGTCCTTCAGTGACGATCGCGTGCGAATCTCGTTCGAGTATTTTGTAGATGAGGTACTCAGTTGGAAACAAGCACTTGATACCTCTGTCAACATACGGCCAGAAATCGAGAACTATCACTGCATTGGAGCCCGAGCCGACTATTCTAGCACAGCCGCTATTGGCCCATTTTCTATATGGAAGATAGTCTTGCCAGTTGATGAGTACACGAACCAAGGGTTGAATTTTTCGAATGTCGAAGATGCGTTCTCTGAATTTAGGCGAACTAGTCAATTAGCCGTGCATAGATAACCCCGATATCGAGGACAATCATTCGAATGAACTTTGTATCTTCCAAGCGAAAAAGAAAGGCGCTGATAATTAGCGAGAAAAGAAACCTAGACACATTAAGCAGTTAAAGTCGAACTGGGTGTATAACCAACATTTTAATCCCATTAGATACCCAGTTCTACTACTCACCCATTGAGGTTCTCTTGGCTCAGCTTAAGTCAAGTCTCATGAATCATCTCTATTGTGTGGCCAATGAAGATTACTGAAAGTTTCTTTGTTGGCCATTACACAATACTTCAGCAAAAAAAGAAGGTCATGAGTAATTGAGTTGGGAAGTACCAAAGTGATGTCGACGTGGGATCAAATCATTGCGACTGGTTGTGGTGTGTCGGCTGGGAGAACTTGAGCCGCTTCATTACACCTCAGGCCTGCACCGATGTTGAGGCGAGCCTATTGCTTTTACGAACCTTGGAAAAATCCAGAGAGTTTACCCACAATCTCGGCGAAATCAGAAATGCCGTCATCTATGCCCGACATCTCCCGATAATCAGGACTCCCTCATGGAGTGACTCATGTAATTTTCTTGCCGGTGCAATCTGTGGCGTTCCGTACCATTTGAAGACAAGGTACTGTATGGCCAGGCCAGGGGAACTGAAACGATCGATGCGAGCGACATGGGTGCTTTGCAAAGTGGGAGATTTCTACTCAATCATTTTTGTATCAAAATTGGTACCGACGTATCACTTAATTAATGGCTGTTCTTAAATGCGGGACAGCCAGTCATGAACCCGCTGCACCTATAGCGTGGCTGCGTACCTCCCAAGAGCGCGCCGATCAAACATTTGTCATGGGCTCCGACGATGAAAGCATCAGCCTCGACTTCGTTGGAGGCGCGACGTTCAAGGCGATCGTCGTTTCGTTAGCATGAACAACGCGTAGGTTTGTCGAGTTGATGGTTATTACATTGTCCCACAGCGCGTTGACACGGTCACGTGTTAGTAGGCGATCGGCATCTTGGCAAGACCGAGGTAGATAAACCTCCTAATGGTTACATGTTTCGCTGGTCAGATAGTTGCTGGACTCGAGTCGAACGGAAGACACCAGGCGCCATTGGCTACGTTGGCCAGAACCGCATCATGGGCGTACCTATCGTCGAGCTGCATCGTAAACATGTTTTCCCAGCGAAACCACTGGCCCGTGGGGCGAATTTCATATCTTGCCAACACATGAACGGAAGAGCGCTTGGTAAATCACAATCTATACGTGAAAGATTCATGGCGTACATGACCCGCTGCTGTGCAATCATCACCTTTCCGACACGACGGATGAAGATCTTGTTGTTCGTTTTAAGAATGGCATGTGGGTTGATTTGGTGTCTCTGCCCAGACAATCCCAGAAATATCTTCACGCGATGCACAAGCATAACGGAGATACATGGGCTATAGGGTCCAGCTTGGGAGTCTGGAACTTTTCCTCTATAGAAAATGCTACGTCTGCACAGCCATATAGTATCGACCTTTAATCACCCAGTTGGAGGGGCACTCTTTTTTCATTTTATTTGATGGATTAGTCTGGCTCATACTGCCGTACCAAGCTACGGACCCTGGCCCCCACTATATCAAAGCTCATCTGGCCAATGGTATAGTTGTCGCGACCCTTGACTATAGAGCAGGCAGGCATCAACCGAAACGAGGCGATTGCGTGGCTTCTCGTCGGCGGAGGTGTGGTTGGAGTCTGCAGATAAGTAGAAGAAGCACGAGAATTGAGAATCAGGGGAGAGCCATCATATAAATTCAATGAACGGCTTATCGTAAGTGATTAGACAAGGCTTAGTGAATGAAAACGTAGTCTCTAGCCCCTCATTAGGGTCATTTACTGATGTCACTATGATAGGAAAAATTCATAAATTTATGTGCAAGTATATATAGCCATAACGAAAGTCGGAGACAACGGGTGCCACTGTCTTCACATGGGTGGGGAAATAAGATACGAAGACCTGAAGCTATGAAGTTCCCAAACTGTGCTCCGATTGGTGGACTATAAAAGGGCTAAACTCCCAATGAACTCCGCATGTATTGTATAAAAAACCATATTCTGTAATAGTGTTTTACAAAGACAGACCGCTGGACACATGCTCAATCCTGACCAGACTTGCTCACAGCAGGCATTTGGCAGACCCACTTCGCAGGATTAGCCTCAACTACATCAACAAGCCATCGGGCCAGGATACTCCTGTTCACACCTGAAGTGAATCCAGGGGCTCCAACAGGCCCTGCAAATACCTTGCCACTTTCACGATCGGCCTCCCATCCGGACTGAGTGCTTGTACCGGAAAGCATACCCAGTCGGAAAACAGTCCAGTGTATGGACGAGTCTTTCATCTTCTCAAAATAATCCTGGATATTGATGAAATTATGGTATGCACTGTTCGCCACAACCTTGATGATGTTACACATCAGAGCGCGCGAGATGGAACTCTGATCGTCAGGCTGATATATTGCAGTCGTACCAAGGGCCAGGAGGCGATGAACTTGATGCTCTTCCATCAAAGAAACGATTGTACGATAATAGTCGGCGAATTCGGTGTTCGAGGTTGGGCGTGTAGTGTTGGGCCCAAGAAGTGAGATAATAGCCCATGACTTGGCAACAGCTCTAGATATGGCTTCGCGTTGGGACATATCCCCTTTGACAACCTGGCCAGAGTTGGTTAGAAATGCTATCAGGATATGATATATTTGCTGAGTAACTGACTTGGAGCAGCGGATTTGATGTAAGGTCATTGGGGAGTTTTGAAGGAGTTCGACAGTAAGCCAGAGTTGGGAGTTTGCGATGGAGCAACTCGCGGAGAAGGACAATGCCTGCAGGACCAGTGGCCCCAAAAACCAATATCTTGTCACCGGCCATGATGAGACTATTCTCAGTCAACTGAAGTGTGGTACAAGTTAAAGTGTGAGATGCAGTGTGTAAAAAGAAGGGCACGTCAACGTGTTTTTATAAACCAAACAACAACACTACTACTGAATGAACCCGTTCCTGGTAATAACGTGATTGATAATGATCAGCTATTTGTTTAATACATGCTGCTTAGTTATTTGTCAGGCTAGTGATTAGTAATTAGGAAGAGTGATAAGCGAGTCTATTTTACGACTATGCTGCCTTATTCTATCTAGTTTACTTCTAAGATGATATGTTATATTGCATGGGGTTACTTTTACGACACGTAACAATGTCGCTATTGAGATCTCGGAACGTTGCGGGACCAACTAACTCGTAACCTCAGTCATACACAATGGCTAACAGACTAGCTGAAGCTTACTTACTTAGCTCGTCTCGTCTCTATTTGTGATGCTGCCAAAGCTGCCAAGAAAAGTACGGAGTGAAGGTGTGGCGAATTATTAAGCGTCCTTAATAACGAGTCGCCTACCTTGAAGGGACTAGTGTCTTTGCTCTAGACGCCATCGAAGGGTTCTGAAGCTTAGCAGACCAATCAACACTTGTCAATGTGACGCTTGGGACTGGGGTCCCCGAGGACGTATAGTGGGTTAAGGATTATGCGCTAAATGATGAGTCGCTTGCCTTGACAGGACTAGCGCTCATGCTTCGGGTATTGGAAGAACAGGCATGTATGAAAGCTATTGGTATAGATAGCAATGATTAGAAGAATTTATTATGAAGCCGCTGACATTATCATGTGTTCGTTCCAAAGGACCTTGAGTGAACAAGATACCACCGGCACAGGTCGAGAAACGACTATATATACCTGCTATTGACCGATGACAATAGCCCATATCTTCATCAATCTTCACTTCCCCTTTACTCACTCAAGCCAAACACGGCCAATCATATATACTAAGCACAATGGGTTCCCTTAAGAAAGTAGCTCTTCTTGGAGTAAGTCTCAGATTACTGCATTGTCTACGCCAGTTGTTAATTCAGTTCCACAGAAAGGTCGACTGGGAAGTGCGGTACTTGAGGAGCTGGACAGGAATGGATTCGCTGTAACTGTCCTGAGTAGGAATCCTCCTAATACGGGCGACCTACCCTCCGGAGTCGTCGCCTGTCAGGTGGATTACTCCTCCCAGGATAGTCTCGTCGAGGCGCTACGAGGCCACGATGTCGCAATTGCCACCTTTGCATCCGCTGCCATCATGGATCAGGAGCTGATCATCGAAGCTTGCATTAAAGCCGAAGTAAAGCGATACATTCCAGCTGACTGGGGTTCTGTGACGACCGACCCCAAGGCGAGGACTTTGCCCATCAACTACCCAACGGTCCAGGTCCAAGAGTTACTGAAAAAGAAGGCGGATGCGGGCTTGCTTGAGTATACGATTTTCTCTGTCGGAGCCTTCCTAGATTTACTCCTGGATTTTCCCTTCATCCTTGATCTGAAAACATCTTCGATTGAGATCTTTGACAACGGCGAACATCCCTTCAGCTGTACTAGTCTTCACAGTATTGGAAAAGCGGTCGCCGGCGCCCTGAGCATCCCTGAAGAAACCAAGAACAGGAACCTATTCATTCACGACACTGTCTTGACTCAGGCCAGGGTTTTAGCCATCGCGAAGAAGCACAGTCCCCCAGCAGTACAGTGGACGGAGACAAATGTGGACGCACAGCAAGAGCTTAGGGAGGCTCTCGAAAGTTTATCGAAGGATCTTACCAACTTCAATCTCATCTTTCGTTTGCTTAGAGCTACCCTGCTTAGCGGAAAGTATCGTGCTGCCTATCCAGAGGTAAACAACGAGTTGGTCGGCGTCCCCCTTCTCACAGATGAGGAATTGGAAAAGAAACTCGCCGCTAAATTCTAGAGTGATCGTTCCTCTATTTCAGACCTCACTTCGATATTACAGTACTGTATTGAGAGGATTCACTCCTCGGCTGATTAATATACTTGGTTGAGAAACAGAGACTTAGTCTCAGGCTATTATGTTTAGAAGTCCCCCCGAGACTGCTAAGATCTATAATTAGCAGACCTGGAAAGATAGATAAATAATTGTTATTATAAACATTCCTTCCATTAATGACTAGTTCCGGTGCTGGTTACTATTACAAAGCCTCCCTCTTTTTAATATATTAGCTAACACTTGGGAGTTTATATAAATTTCAGAGTGCGTTCGGTGTCGTACAAACGCTCGAGTGAGCTTATGGTCTTTTAGGGTGGGTCTTACACGTGAAAGTTTCTTAACTGGCCTGATTGCTCAAGTAGTGGGGCTGATTTGTAATAACTTCCCAGTTGTGCCAGTAGCCGCGAGGCCCGTATCTTGTTCCCCAACCTTCATCTTCGCCCCGCGAACTGTCTTAACAGACCGTCTATCGACTATGGTTTATCACACTAGAGCTAGCCCAGGATGTCTGAACTGTAGGACTAGAAGAATCAAAGTGAGTCTCCTTCACCCGCTGTGCCTTTCTTGGAATCTCCAGACTAATTGGATCCCTATAGTGTAACTTACTGAGCCCGAGGTGTAGTCAGTGTGCTCGGGCTGGTTTACGATGTGCCGGATATCGATCTCAGTCAGATATTCGCTTCCGCGACGAGACTCAGGCCGTCATTCAGAGAGTCTCTTCCCGCACTACTAGATTAGACTCAGAAAACTTTGCTACTAACGAACAAAGTCCTGTTTTGTTCCTTCCGTCAGCCTGGATTGAACAAATTGCAAAAAAGCTATTTCAGGATAACTTTTCCATTATAGAGGGCTCCTGTAAAGGGTCAATGGAATCCACGGCGGAGCGACCATCCTCCGCGTCTTTAGGTGGAATAGCAGTGGGCCTCGCAGCCTTAGCTATTACGCGGAAAGATCCCCAAATAATGCATCTGGCAAGAAAACGATATTGTTCAACCTTACAACTTCTTTACAGAACAATGCAACAGCCAGTACAGTCCAACATAGAGGGTTCAGTTACTGCTGGTTTTATTCTTTCTATTTTTGAGGTTACTCACTACACTTTTACCACCTTCATACTATACAACTGACAAGTAATGTAGGTTATGGTTGGCGAGAACACAGCATCAAAGTCATACCCTTGGCTCCAGCATGCAAACGGCACGGTTGCTCTCTTGAATTCCATATGGCCTCATAGCCGAGTACCCAATGATGAGACAAAAGCTTTACTTGATGTTTCGTATACTTCTGTACGTAGCATGGAACCAAACTCGCGTCGTGCTTGTACTAACTAAACCAATCTATAGTTGCTGGCATCTCTTATTAGTGAAAGACCTGTTCCGAGGATGTTCTTTCATTTGGAGGAGAATTGCGGGCCAGTTGGTGGTTATACCACTTCAGACCACCCATTCCTCCTTTCAATTCGACTCTGCTCCATTATGAGCAACCTTGTCAATCTTTATGTGTCTATGAAAAATACTTCCAAGTATCCACAGGCTCAGCTCCTTGCTTCAGCCATCGCCAGTGATCAGGCCCTCGCAGCTTGGGTCGTCTCTCTACCGTCATCGTGGGCGTTTACAACATCCGGCCATGGATCGCATAAGGACTATGGAAGTCCTTGGTTTGCCCGAACATGGAACTATTATCGGCTCAGCCGCATACTTGCTCAGAAGCTAATCTTTTACGGTCTCAACACTGTGTCGATCTCTCTGAACACAATGGACACTACCCTGATCGATAAATACAAGTTACAAGTCTGTCAATCTGCCTCTTTAACCTCCAAGTTATCTCAAGAGATATATACAAGCCTTCCTGCTATGCTTTATCATAGCTACAGGCATTCAGCCTCAACACCTATGTCTTTAGATGTCTTCTTTGTTATTATAATATTACAATCTTTGATTGTATTAACTGGCAGATCTACTGTATTACAAAAGTGGCCTTCCTTAGTAAGCGAACAGCTCAAGGAAAATACGGTTATCTTTGAAGAACTTATAAGAAGGAATCTATTTTAAATCGCACCACTTGTACTTATATAATTATTTATAGGTATGGATAATCGATATAAAAGAGCTTGAACTTAAAAAGGATTATTATCAGGACTAGCTAAGGTAATATATTACTATATAAACAAATTCAAATAGTGATTCAATCGTTTAATATTGAAAAACATAGGCTGAATATGATAAATTTATAATAGGTTAGTTATTAATTCCTCCCTTCCTGTCTTTCTTATAAGCTTTATAACTTTAAATCCATTCTAGTGATTTGATATATAATCCTTATCACACTCCCTGCTTGCTACTTGACTACTATTTTGTTCACTACCGGCCATTTTCTCGTGCTTTATGCCGTTTCTGTCGTTATC
>JAAGWQ010000386.1:0-12693 GCA_013396295.1 Fusarium heterosporum
TTTGGAGGCTATGATTACTGGGATTGTGTCACACTGCCATGAGCGAAGCTACCATGGTAAGTAGCATTCATCACACGAATCATCTACATCGTGACGGTAGGTAGCGCTAAACCGTCCCGTTACATCGTTGGAGGCAGGGAAATTAAAGTATGCATTCGTCGGTTTAACGCGACACAAAATGACGCTTCAAAGGACCCCTTCTTTGGGGCGGCATTACCAGGGCAAGGCATAGGCCCATACGGCTGCAGAAAAATGAGATATTCGTTGGTTGCGCACGGTACCACCTTTCTTTTGCTACTTCTGGCACGCTAAACGATGTAGGCACAACGAAGGTCGATCATAAAACAACACAGCCAGTCACGATGGGAAGAGCAATTGCTCAAGGGGTGAGATCAATGATCAAGAATGACTCCCTACTCCGCCCAGAATTTCTCCCAGTAGAGCGGTCGCGCTTTTCCCAGCCCCAGAGGCTCGGCGCAGATCACAGATATTCACATACCAAATACCCAACAGTAACCGTGATGGTGTGACACCAAACCAAAGAGAGTGTGCCTTTACAAAGCAAGAACTTCCGACGTTATTCGCCGTAGGCTTTGATCGGATTCAAGTGCTGGGTGTATGGTCGTGCGTATCGATCGGGTGTGTGTGGCTCTGGATCTGGAAAGCTGTCATAAAGGAACCAACGCCAGAGAGGGAGCTCGATCCCCCGGCCCGTTATGCAGCAATGACGTCCAGCCTCTAACAATATGGATGTAGATGTATGCAAACCCATAGCTGCTAGTAAGGATACCTCATCGTGCGGCATACGCTTGATGATTAGTTGAGCTCGTGGCACGGTGTGGTGCAACCAGGGGTACGGTACGGCCCTGAGGAGTGCACAATACCGCATGTCAGCCGCGTGGTGCTAGATGGAATAAGTCTGATGGATTGGCGAGACGGCACAGGACGTTGAATCATCTTGATACCCTCCATTTCCCTTACCTCACACCCACCCCCAAGCTACTACCACGGGCCCTTTCCCCAGCTGCACTGACGGGACTTCCAACCGTTTCTAGCACCAGTGCCTGACGAAGCTTGACTCGAGTGAGGTCTTGTATCTCTCGATCGGAGTCGGGCATGGCTCCGATCGAGTTCAGTTCACATCCTGCCAGTCCCATTTTGCGAGTCTTTTCCGTGCCCTTGCTCGTCTCGTGCAGTCTCCGAAAAAAAAAAACTCCCATAAGATGTCTTCTTGAATTCCAACAACAAGGCGGCCTCTCTAGCCTCCCCGTTGTTATTAACCTCTATATCCCCTTGCACGCTTAGTTAATACCTATCCCGACCTCATCACGTCTCTTTGTCCTAGAAACTGTCACCGCGTACCCCATTTAATCCCCATTCTTCTTCGCTGGTCACCCGCCTCAGACTCCTTGCGAGCATTCTTACTATTCTGCCCCTCATTATTTTATTTCCGCCCACGCTTGGCAACTCACGAAATCGTCGCGACATTGTGCGCTCCCATCCTATCAAAGCCGCCGAGACCTCAGCGGTCAACCAATCTTTGCCTCTGGGGCATTGCTATCAATGGAGCCTACTAATTGAACCTGGAAACTCAAATCATTCTTGCCAGCTTTTTAGAGCTGCTGTTTTTCCTTGACTTATTAGTTGTCATACTAGTAGTATATGAGCGTACAGCTGGAGTCTTCCAATTATGGACCCAGGGCTATCCTCATCCAGCAACGTCTCACCCGGACCTGGACCGCAAGTTAATCGGAAGGAGCGCGGTGCTATTGCAGCTCAGGTATGCCGTGCCTGGATATTGTGTTTTTGAATTCTTGCCTAATTCCCTACTCCCAAAACCTACATTCATTTCACTTTGAACATTCTCTAATCTTTATCGTCTACTTATCCCCTGCATAGACCTGGCCTTGTCCAACAGAATGACTGACAAACATTCAGGCTTGTGAGACATGCCGCAACCGAAAGCAAAGATGTGACGAACAAAGACCCAAGTGTGGTACTTGTCAGAGGTTCAAGCTCGAATGCCGATACCGAGAACCTCAGCCTACAAAGTGCGTTTCAACATGAGCCTGGTACAGACATTGGCATCGTCCTTATTCCTGGGCCGTTCCATAGTCCTGCTTCAATTCGCTAAAGTCCACCCTACAGGAAGGATAAAACCTTGGTCGAGATTTTGGAGCGACTCAAGAGTGTTGAAGGCAAAATTGACAATCTGGCTCTCCACGACAATGCAACCTCTCCGCTCCTGACCACTTCTCGACCCTCTGCTGTATATCCTGCAAACACGCCTCTGTTGATAGATCCTGAAACCCAAGGTCCTCTTCCGGGCACATCTCTTCCTCCAACGAGCCCTACGCCCAGCCTTGACATAGGCGGTTACCGCTATGACTCGTCCGTTTCTAAAATCTCGGAATGGCCTGTCATACGCCAGATGTTTGAAAGCGTGGGTCAGAAACCACCGTCACCTTTGGGTGAAATCCCTGCACTTCCAGGAGGAATCCGTGATTCTGCTGTCACCTTACCGCCCGATGGGCTACAGCCAGCAGGAATACCAACTAATAGCACTATGCAAGTGCCCTTGCACCTTTCTGGTACCTCTTCTTCGACTCTCAATCTTAGCCCTCCCAGTGTGGATTGGGGGACTATGCAAAGACTCAGCAAAAGCTATTTTGACGTTATCAATGTTCTTCACCCTGTCCTGGATCGGCAGTGGTTCAACTCGAATACGCTTGGGTCGATCCTCAGCAACGGCTTTCAAGAAGGAGCAATATCGTCTCTTGTGCTGCTTGTTCTTGCTCTTGGAGAAATGGCGCTTACTACGTCAGAAGTACCTATCTCAGCGTATAAGCAGCGACCGTCCGGCATCAGGGGTGGCACTGTTGACCGACCGCCCGGGCTTGCGTACTTCAACGAGGCACGGAAAAGAATGGGATTCGCTTTGAGTGAAGTAAGCTTGGAGAACGTGCAGATGTTTGCGCTTGCTTCTGTGTATTACTCATGCTGTGGACAAGCTCTAGTCAGTATCCAGTGCCTCAATTGGAGTCCCTGGCTTGATGATCTAACAAATCTTACAGGAGTGTTGGAGAATGAATGTGTATGCCTCCTTAGCCTGCCAAGCTCTGATAACAAGGTACGAGCGTCAACAACCAGAGGTGAGGCTAGTTACTAATCTCCAATTCACAGCAAACCCAACGAACTGCATGGCCCTCGGACAGATTTGATAAAACGTATATTCTGGCACTGCTCAATAATGGAGACGTAAGTACTACGAAGCATATATAGTTATGTGCTCTGACATAGATGACAGCTGTTTTCATATGGAGTTCAGACTCCCTTTGACTGGATTGGAGAAGTTTGAGGAAGCTATCGGTCTTCCAGATTTCAGTGGCCCGATGACCGACGACGACTACATTTGTAATCAGGCATCACATTTTCATGAGCATTTTGCCTCTCAGATTGTTCTCCGGAGACTCTCTATCAACTTTCATTCAGTTCTTTCCAAGGGTATGTCGAAAGGGTCGTGATTGTGTATACCTCAGTGGCTCCCTCAGGCTAATCCCTTCTAGCCTTTGGTGTAGATAACTCTACATCCTTCCAAGGGTTTGGTTCCTTTAGCGGTTCGGCGAGTCCTGGCAACGCGGCTGTAATGAAGCAGCTTGATGCGCAACTCGACCAATGGCGGGGTATGCTACCGAGCCATCTTCGATGGCACGACAATCAAGATGTAGCCTTCTCAGATGCTTCACATGATACCTTTGGCGGCGTGTATACTGGTCAGCCTCTTCAGAGCAGTTTCATTTTCACACCAGATCTTGATACGCAACCAGTGACGTACCCATTTGCAGCCGACATCCAGATCGCACTCCTTCGAACCCGATACAGTTACAACAAATATCTTATATATCGCCCTTGTATATACAAAGCTCTTCACCATCCCGAAAGCCTGACACGAGAAGATGCTGAGGGTGCGGCGGAATGCCTCAAAGCGTCGCTCAAGTGGCCTATTGCCTTATCGCCCACTTGCACCAACAAACGACTCGTGCCAATCACTTGCTTTTGGTCGCAGAATTTGTTCGGTGTTCTTATTCTCCTTCATTTATCGCAGCAACATCCAATGTTGCTGCGAATTCGGTCTTCGCTTTGCGGGCAGGCGTTTGATGTGGAAGCCTCCCAGACCGTTACGGTGTATCTTGATTGGCTACGCGATATGAAAAGAGTAGATTCGACGGCGAACTGGTGCTGGAATATCGTTCGCTTGGTCTATAGATTGGATGATTAGACGACAAAAACGAAGGAACCAGGCTCTCCTTGCAGTACTAATGAACCAAAGCGAGAGTGGGTTAGAATATGTTCTTTTGGATATCAGGGAAAGAACTGACTGTTTCGTCATGCTCAGGAATAACCGGCTGGCTCCATGATCTGAGTTTGTATGTACAGACGAGTTAGAGGCTACAGAGATGTCCCCGAGATATCGTGTTGATCACGTTCGGCGAATTTGTAGGAGAGCTTGAATTTTAATATTGAAATCATCTATTCGCGCCACTGTTGACTTTGATTTTTCTGAATTCAGCACATATCGCCCAGATCACCCCATTTATCCCTTGGATTGAGGTGACTTTATTAATGTTTGCTCATCGCAGTTTCAGAACCCTGGGACATTAACCGAATCTTTCGAGGTCGATATGTGAAGTCTTTACTTACTGACGTAAAGGTCCCGGCTTCTACGAGTCTTTCACTGACTGAGATTGTCTTCCTTCCATCAGGCCTATTGGTCTAAAAGAGATTATATAACCAGCGAGTGGATTATGGATAAATACACAATGTCAGGTTGTGCAGATGCTGACATTATTTCAACCACGTATATACCAGCTTCTTCGATTGCGGTATCTCCGAAACAGGCTTAGTATTTCCGGTTGGATCCACACTGGCGTTATGGACAAATGTTGTTGATTTGGCGATTAGACAGGTAGGCAGGTTTCAGCATACAGCCTTCAACGATAAAGATACTAGAGGCTGGACAAACACTGAAATGATCTATCTAAGCCATAATATTCGACCACTAAGCCTATATCACACATACTCATCATAACCTCGTGTCCATAACTCGCCCTTCGTTGCCTGGTAAATTTGCTACCATAACTGAGCACCCATCCTCACCCATGTGGAAATAACAACGCAAAGTTACACATGTGAAGCCATCTCCGTAGAATCCTAGCACAATAAAGTTTCTTTCACACGAGCGCGAGGGACCAGCTAGGGCACGGCACGGGCCGAACCGGACCAAACGGTCTAGGCCTTGCATGCGCCTCGCCCCATGGTCGTCAATCGTGCCAGACCTTATTATAAGATTGTCGCAGGCAGGAAATACATATATCTCCAACCAAAGTCTTACAAGGATATCAGAACGTCAGACGGGAATACCAGGCTGAGACCCAAAGTAAGACTCCGATCTTCTACACAGCATACAAAGAAAATATGGCACAAACCTTATTAGGCGCCATGGTAAAGTTTCTAATGACTTTATCCCTCTCACATATTCCGGCAATAAAGATTCCCAGCAATGGACCCCACCATGTGCAGCAATAATGCACTACAACTACGCATGATTAAATCAACCAAGATTATTGAGAAATGACATAATTGAACCTCAGGTGGAGGGAAAATCTAATCAAGCCTGCTCCCACTTCGCTCGTGGCGGACGTCACAAGACTTAGATGTCGACGTAGTGGAGCGAAGGGAAGAAAAGGTTCAGGTAAAACACTGACATTGTTCACACTAAAGTCGCCTACATAGTCTTCATGTCTAAACGTGGTACACTGAGACTCCCTCACCAATAGGGATTCATCCTTTCTCGCTCGCTCGCATCTTGCACAGCGTTGTAGCCTTGGCCAATCCCGGGACCGCATTGGTTCTCATTCGATTCCCCAACCGGGTCCATTTGACTTACCATCCGGAGTGCAGGCTCACAGATGGCTGTTAAGACACCTCGTTTTTCCAGAGTCTCAGGAGTCCAGCAGGTTTTCTCGCCAAACTCAAGTCCTGCATTCTCTTGTAATAATCCGGTAGCTTGAACAGACGAGATACTGGCCTCGAACCACCGACCAAGTCGACCTTTCCCCGGGGGAAGTGCTGGAACTGATTGCCCGCGAAACCTGCCTCTGGGGACTGCAGAAGATTTCTCGACCAACCTTGTCATTGAGATAGTAAGGCAGCTAGGCCTCTTTCTATTGTTCTGATACTTAGCCACATGGTGTATGCTGACTCGATCAATACGCCACTCAGAAGCACTATCCGGCTCGGCATCGATCTCAATTTCTCCTATGTCATTTGTCCTTGAGAGGTCAGTTGGCTCAATCGGGCGAACAGCTTCTCGAACTTACTTGATACCCAAAGATCGCACCAGTGTTGCAGCGAATTCCTCAAAGTCTTTTGTAATTCGTCCCATATTGATTCGAGAGACAGAGAACTTCACATCCCAGGCGCGTTGGGGACAGTGGACGTACGCCCGAGAAAGGTCTTGTGCCAATGCAAGACATTCATGGTTGAAGGTCTCAGCATCGACCCTGACGACAAGGGGGGTCATCTCCATCTCAGTTACACACGAAAATTCGTAGTATACCTGTTTCTCTATGAGACGCCAGGGCGATCCGTCATATGACATCTGTGGGATTAAATTTGCTTCTTCCCCACTCGTTGTGAGAATGGAGTAAAATCCAACGTTTGGGTTCCCACCATTCAAGGCTCCTTTGACTTCGTTGACAGACCAGAATGGTTCTTGTCCATTGTTGACAAGTGAAGGCGAGACGCCTTTGAGGCAAAGCCTGCCAAAATCTGCTTTAACAATGATGCGCCCGGGAGCCATTTGGATAACCTCCATCAATTCACGCAGCTTGGTCTCGGCTTGTGCAGTAATCTTGGAGCAATCGACTTGGTTCCAAATGGGCTTGTCAATTCCTGGCACCACGCGAGAGTTTGGATTCGTTGGAGTGAACGCATGTAGTTTCTTTGAAAGGATGGGCTCTTTCTTCTCTGGGCCATGAGTCTTAGCACGGTTATCAGTGACAACCCTCACTGGTATGTTTCGTCCAAAGTTTTGATGTTCACCCTCGTTCTCAGACTTTTTGGTCGAGGCGACCTTCGACCACGAAGGTGCGGCCGTCTGTTGTCGCATGGTTCCGTACAAGTCTTTCAGGCTATCTTTATGCTTGCTGAATATAAGCGGCATATCAACGGGGGCATCCATCAAGTTCTCTACGCACGAACGAACCACCGGACATCCATGTTCTTTTCGTGGGGGAGATGCTTCAAGCTCAATCAATGGAGCCTCTTCAGGAACGAATGTGTAAAGGGCGGCCTGAGGGAGTGGACGAGGCGATTCGTTTGTGACATCGTCCTGGTTGCCTTTGACATCTGTCATAGAAGGACATGAGCCCGTAGTTTTCGTATCTTCTTCAGATTCGACTGTACCAAGCCACTCGTACACTACTTTTCTATTGTCAGACGAAGAGTTTGAGTTGCTTGAGGCGAAGTTCGAAAGTTCGAGGGCTTCTTTAACCGCATCAACTTGTAGGGACGTTTGGCGCTCTTCCCCATGAGATTTGAGCACTGTACGTTTAGTTCTGTCGATGCCGCCCGTTTTCCCTCCGAATTCTGTTACACTTGCTTGTAAGCCACCTGCAGAAAGACTATTTGCCTTGGACTTGGCGAGCTTGTTGACCTTGTTGTCAAGCTCTTCCAGATATGGTGGCTGAGAACCCGGATGAGTCCTTTTGTGTTTACCAGTGGCTACCGTTCCAGGACACTTGTTCCCATATCTATACCCAATGAATGGGAGGAATTCCGTTTCCGATTCTGTGGAACGTCTATGCATAATGGGATACAAAGTACTGTCTGGAACCGGGCGTCCATGGCTTTGGAAAGTCTCGATTCTCAGACTTACAGCGCCTACAATGTCGCTATATTCCTGGACCTCTTCGGGCTCGGGAGTGGTGGGATTAACATAAGTTAGTTTCGACAGTCCGGTATGCGTTAGCCATCGATAGCATAGTCTGGTGGACTTGGGACATTCGGTAAAAACGAGATGCGAGGTAGTGTCCAGGGGGGCATCCTAAGTACGTTAGAATCTTATGTTAAAAGTTTGTTATGATCAATACCATCAAACTCGCCAAGGTATCTAGCTTCCGTGTTATCGCTTCTAGTGCCTGACGACTCTCGTTGCTAGCAATGTATAACAGGGAACCTTGAAGATTGTGTGATATTTGACACTTTGTAAGCCCTCCAAGATCCTCAATGCTCGAGCTTGCAGGCGAGCTTGGCCAAAATGCTTCGTACTTAGAAAGAAGCTTTGCAACTGTCACCCCTTCATACGGCGCAAGACTTCGCCATACTGTTTTGTAGGCAAAAGACTTGAGGTGTTCTGGGTAACGAAAGGGCTCGTACCCTTGTAAAGCATCGTTGTGAGTGTTCTTGAGTTCTGGATAAGAAATAACATGCGGTTTTCCCGTTAGCAGTCCAATGTCACTCCGACTTCTGGGCCTATCAAGGCCGGTTTCGCTGTTTTTGTCGTCGACTGCGCCAGCCTCAGCTACCAGTAGTTTGTCCAGTCGAGAATACATCCAGCGAGAAACCTCAAGTCGATGTTCGACAGCAGTGATGAATTTAAACCAAGGTACCTCGGGTTCGTAGAGGACCTCGATAATAACCTATGCCAGAAGCGAAATGTAAGTAAATATCCTAAAAGCGTATTTTCAACACTCACAGACTCTAGATCTTCCATGAGATCTGTAACAACTAAAGAAACGCCATTGGGGAGCAACGGGGGGTTACAAGAGATGTAAAACTCAACATAGCCCTCCATTGCTTGCTGGGTAGTAGACAAGCTGATCAAGTTAGCCATCGAGGGACGATAGAAGACTGTACGTAGCACATACACGCCACAGCCACGACTTGAGGAATTGAGGAATTGCTTGCGCTATCCAGATAAGGATCTAACAGTGTTGCTGAACCAAAAAGAAATGGTATGAAGTGAGGATTGTCTCTAAACAGTAACTGGAAACAGTGATACTCTAAGCATTGGGTGGGACGGGTACACCAAATAGTGGTAGTCACTAACGCACAGGAAATGTGGTCGGATGTAAATGTTGACGGAAACAAAGAGGCAGGTAGAGAGCATAAATAAAAGCAGAGGGGATGGAGAGAGAACTAGAAATCTCTTTGGTTCCATGTAGTACCTAGAGAAAAATGAGGAAGGTGCCTTTCCGGTGTACCTTCTCATCGGCCAGGTGCTTCCAGACGGCAAGCAGCAGATGCACTTGGCAAATATATAGTTGGCACTGCCACTTACTTCTCACTCTCTACAATAAGTAGGAAGCTCTGTTAGCAGTGAATCACAGTTGGATAGAACAGTTATTCCTTTTTCGTACCTAGGTAATTTAGACGGTTAGCCAACGCAAGGCGATCGATATACATGCATTCGAGTCAAAGTTACTTATGAGTCGAGATTACGGTTCTCGTATAAATAGGACAGTGATCAGATAACCACGTCGGAAACAGACTTGAATTGAGGTTCACAAATTAGGCTGGGATTAACGGTCCACCACTCATGTCTCATCAAGTCATGGCAAGATCGAGGCACGGGAATCCTCAAGTGCAGCCATAGGTACCTATAGTAGACCGCCAACTCTCAAATTAAAGAATCCCAAGTTGGCTTGAATAACTGTCTTATTAATTGGGCACTCTAACGAAGATCTAACTGGTCTTCCATTACTTTATCTCTCTGTTCCGTCGTCCCAAAATCCATTCCTTGATAATAGAGTATTCCATCTATATGTAGTATATCTTTGCCTCTTGACCACGGGAATTTCAAGCCTTGATGCAACGCAGAATGACGCACACCCAACACCTAACGCCTTAACCCGCTAACCCCCCAGTATCAGATCAGTGACTGGGACGGGTGAACCCAGAAATATTCAAATCCAGCGTAAATTTCCAGGCCATGTATCTAAAGAGAAGAGCAACAGAGTATACAAGGAGTGGTATCGAGGTAACAGCAGTCATCAGGTGTTCGTAGACATAAAGTTGAGAAGCTGCAGGAAGCTTGAGAAAGAAGAGACTGGGGTCCAGCCAGTCGGGGATAATGTTGTAAAGATATGGGCGGGTTGATGAAGTTGTTTAATTTGGAGCTGTAGATGTCGTAGAATTGAAATGTGGACCCCGTCTCGCTCGGTTGGTAACGATGGGAGCGATACCAAATCACTGCGCGCCTTTAACATTTTCTTTGACCTTCAGCGCCCACTTGAGCTTGTGAAGTGTCTCCCTGGAGGCTTGGAGCAGAGCCTCTTGCTCATCTTCTCTCTTTCTCGCATTCGTCTTAATGTCCTTGAGGTCTTGCTCCTGAGTCTTCTTGTACTCTTCAAACATGCGAGCAATCTCCTCCTTTTCGTGCCGTAGCTGCTTGATGTTGCCGTCTTGTTGGTCGCAGAGGTCTCTTAGCGTTTGGATTTTGTCATCATCTGCTCGTCGCTCTTCATTGAGGTTATCTATCTCAGACTTCATCTTGGTGACCGCTCGTTTTACTTCCTCTCCTTGGTCGTTCCAGTGAGAAGAGATGGCATTGTAGCGACCCTCCATCAACTGCGCATAGCTGGTTGCTTCTTCGACCTGAATAGTCGCATCTTTGCTAGTCTTGTTCATCTCATCCTTCCATGTCTTCTCCCGAAACAAAGCTTCTGTAGCCTTCTTCTTTTCTTGTTCGACAGTTGCCTGCAATGTCTCGACCTGACGTTCTTTTCGGGCCAGCAGGGTTTTTGTGACATTGGCCTCGAGCAGTCGACTTTCATAATCGTTAACAATCCGCTCGAGTTTGTCTTCGATCAGTCTGGCGGCCTGCTTAGCATCGTCTGCTTTGATACGCTCAATTTTGATATCACGCTTGAGGGCCTCGTTGTCGCTGACGAGTTTGTTTATCACACGACCGGTTTTTCCAAGGCCAGCCTTGCCTATTGTCGAGTCCCACTGGCCGTCCACAGCTTCGACGTCTTCTGGCATGGTGGATGTGGCTGGCTCTGGCGTAGGTTCTACCACGCGTGCAGCACCTGTACTCCAACGCGAGGGTGTTGTTTTATGTGGAATAGTTGGATCGGGATTGGATTTGACGGGTGTTTGCGAGTGGTGGTTGGTATCGGAGTTGGAATTGGACAAAGCACTTGTTGCGCTATTCACACTGCTGGAAAAAGTGCTAGTTTTGCTTTCAGGGCTGGACTCGGAGCCCTCAGAGCTGCGGACGCTTCGTATTGTGCTCGACCTGGAGAGAGCTGTTTTGTATGCGGTCGGGCTCCGGCTTTTCATGCTGTTAACGGAGCTGATAGAGGCAGGCGTCAAGGTCTTTTCCTCGCCAGACGGAGTAGCATATGGTTCGGCGGGTTTGTTTGCGAGGGCGGGTGCGGCTGCGGCTGAACGAGGACAGGCTGAGGTTAGTGGGCGAATGGTTTGGTTGAAATGCAGAAGAAAGAAAGTCAGAAAAGAAGAACAAAAAGTCCCTGATAGATGGAATGCGAAATAAAGGACAGGGCTGACGTGAGGGCTCAGCCAGGACCAACTTGCGAGACGAGCAGGAGATGGGATGAGATGGAACAGAAAGGGAATGCAGTTACGCCCCAGTCGAAGGTGTGGGGAGCTGTTTCAAGTGGGTAATGAACCATGAGACAGTTGAAAGTGCATAATAAACGTTGACATTGACATCGACAAAACATGTTTTTAATTTCAGCTGGAGGCTTAGACTCACCGTTAGTTGGGTCTTTATGAATAGGGAAAATCTTTTTGTGAATACCGTGTCGCATTGTAAAATACAAAGTTGATTTTGTAAGGTATTAAAGACTCAGGTTGCTTGGACAATGCTGCAGATAGAAAGGGACAACTAAAGTAACAAGCAAAGCGAGAAAGAAAAGATGAAGAAAGAACCCGAGGCAAAGCTTTTGACCAACAACATGAAGAACAAGCAACCGGATAATTGAGGTAAACACAATTGTCAAATGAGTCCACCCAATGACGGGCCATAAGGGACCCTTTTCTCCCGTTTTTGTTTGTTTTTATTCTGAATACTAAAGGTACGTATTTTATGCCTAATCACAGGTACAATGCCTAAGGTACAGTACCTTAAAGTGCTAGCTACCGTTGGCTCCCGCTTTTACTCCATTTATGCCGTTGAATACGGAGTATAGAGGGATTCCTTACGGAGACAAGACGCAACAAATAATGACTTGCGTTAAGCTAAAACCCGCCAAAACCTTTCGATTGACCAGAACAGTGGGATCAACGATATGGATTAACGATCGAGTTAAAGGAGATGGTCAAATAGATGTTAACGTCACGCGCATCTAAGTAGAGATCGTGACTATTAACCCTGCTCCCTCCCGATGGCACGGCAACACTAAGCTGCGTATAATGTAATTAATTCAGGTCCTTCCACGCAATCCAATGTTTACATCCATGGCATTTCTGACTCGGCAATGACGCCTATGGCCGCATTTTTGGGAGATCCACAGGCCCGGAATACCGGGATTGTCATCGAAGCCCCTGTTGCTTTAAACGGTGATTACGGCGGAACAGGGGACATACATTATTTATGCGAAGTTTACTCTGCCGAATCGCTACATAACATTCCGCAGTTATGCTATGTATATAGCATAGCATAGC
>JAAGWQ010000388.1:0-11362 GCA_013396295.1 Fusarium heterosporum
TCTTACGCCCAATCCCAACCCGCATCCATTGAAACCCCCCCTCGTCCTATCCGTCCTGCCCCCCGTCCTGTTGCGGCGCCTCGCTCGCCGTCTCTGTGTCTGTCTCTTTTGACCACTTGGGTCCTACTCCTCAATCTTCTCTCCCTTTGCTCCTCTTCCTTCTTTCCATATGAGTTCTATGAACTCCCGCTTCAAAAGCCTTGGCTTCGGAAAACGCAAGTCAACTGCGAGCATACAGACCTCTGAAGGCCTGACACCGAGCCCAACCCCTCCTCCAGGCCAAATACCGCAGGCTCCTCATCATCAGCATCAGCAGCTCAACGCTCCCTCTCTCACCCATTCGTCTTCGACGACGAGCCTTCCGATGAATCACCCGGGCCCTGGCAATCGTCCGCCCAGCTATACAGCCAACTTCCCTCCTGGCCAAGCTCCTCTTGGCCGTACCAGTCCTCTTACTCAACAACCCAACCGCACTCCTCCAACTCAAATGGTCGGCGGTCCTCCCCCGATCAACACCGGAGCTCCCATGGGCTACCCGCCCGGTATGGCTCCTATGGGTCAAGGTCCTCCTCCGATGGGGGGGCCACCTGGTTTCGGACAACAACAACCTCCCCCCCAGGGATATCCTCCTCCTGGACCCCCCGGTGGCCCCATGAACCAGCAGTTCCAGCGACCCGGCCCTGCTGCCGAAGTTGAGGGCGCCAGCAAGAACAAGGCTCAGCTGATCGTCGGTATTGATTTTGTAGGGCATTTGATCAACTATTTGGTATAGCAAGCGGTTTGCTAACAGGCAGTCAATAGGGTACGACATTCTCTGGTGTCGCTTTCGCTTTCGCTACCAACAACGAAGCCAAAGAAGATATTATCAGTGAATGGCCCGGCGCTGGCTCTTACACTAAGCAAAAGGTATGTTAGCATGGGAACAAGGGTAGACAGATTGTGAATCCACAAGAACTAACAATGTCGTTCGACAGATTCCTACAGTGCTTTACTACGATCAATATCAAAAGGTGGTAGGATGGGGACCCGATATTGCTGACGCTCTTGCCCCTACTGGATATCCCAAGCCTGGTGTGCAAAAGGTCGAATGGTTCAAGCTGCAACTGATGCTCAGCGGTAACACATACATCGACCCCATCAACCTCCCTCCTCTGCCCCCAGGAAAGTCCGAGATCGATGTCGCCGCCGATTACCTCTTTAAACTCCGACAGGCAATGCGGTCGGCTCTGCAAAAGGCGCTGGGTGAAGTCTTTAACCGAGAAGAACGCAACATCCGCTACTACCTGACCGTCCCTGCCATCTGGAACGATGCCGGAAAGGCCGCCACTCGAGCTGCTGCTATCCAGGCTGGTTTCCTCCGCGATGAGAACGACAACCGTCTGACTCTCATCTCGGAACCCGAGGCTGCTGCTCTGTTTTGTTCCAAGACAGGTCTCCTGGACCTCAAGGTGCACGATGCCGTTCTGATCGTGGATTGTGGTGGTGGTACCGTTGATTTAATCGCTTACGAGGTTGAGGAGGAGAATCCTTTCACTGTTGCCGAGTGTACGGCTGGTTCTGGTGACTCTTGTGGCTCAACAGCTCTGAACCGCAACTTCAGCAACATCCTCCGCACCAAGATTCGCAAGATGAAGTTGCCCGACGGTTCCAAGACCGCGGGCCGAGTTTACGCCAAATGCATCATGGACTTTGAGAACCGAATCAAGGCTGATTTCCGAAACAATGGTCAGAAGTGGGCTGTCGATGTTGGTATCGAGGCTGAATTCCCCGAGGCTGGTATTGAGGAGGGTTACATGACCTTCACCAACGAGGAGATTCTCCAGTGCTTCGAGCCTGTCGTCAATCGTATTTTGGAGCTTGTGAGGAACCAGATCATTGCTATCCAGGCTCAGAACCGTACTCTCCAAAACATCTTGGTTGTTGGTGGTTTCGGTGCCTCCGAATACCTCTTCCAGCAAATTAAGCTTCACGTCCCTCCTCAGTTCCAGTCTAAGGTCGTTCGGCCTATGGACTCGGTCGCCGCCATCGTCAAGGGTGCTGTCACTGCCGGTATTACAGAGCGAATTGTTACCCACCGTGTTGCCCGTCGTCACTACCTCATGGCGACTTTACAACCTTTTAAGGAGGGTTACCATCCTGAAGCCTACCGCGTGCCCTCTCTCGATGGAAAGGACCGCTGCAAGTTTACTCGCCAGATCTTTGTCCAGAAGGGCCAAAAGGTCAAGAATGGCGAGCCTGTCAAGGTCTCTTTTTTCCGACAAGTCGCCCCAGGTGCCACTCTCATGTATGAGGATGTTCTTTACGCCTGTGACGACGACGTCTGCCCCGAATACACCAAGGACCCGCGTAAGTTCCACAAACTTCTTGACTTACCATAGTATAATACTGACACCTTATAGGCATTAAGGAAGTTGTTACCCTTACCTCAGATCTATCCCGCAAGAACCTAGAAAAGGACTTCGAGCGAATGGACACCCCTCAAGGCACATTTTACCGCGTTTATTTCGACATCTACCTGACACTGGACGGTTCGGAATTCAGCGCCGAGCTTGTCTGTCAAGGCGAGGTCATGGGTCGTTGCCGCTCTCGCTTCAGGTAAACGTGGCCGACACTGGAAAGAAAAGGGAAAGTCGATAAGTTTAAGGTTCACTTTGAAACCGCATGATACCTAGTAAAACGCAGACCCGAAGGTGACGCCTAATTAGCGCGCAAGGGGAAATTATATTAAGACTGCCTCAAGAGGATTTGAAGAGGCCGATCAACATGTCGAGCGAAAGATGTTGGATTTAGTATTGAGAAATTAAACAATGGGGCATGGTAAATAGACCAGCGTGTCTGAGCCTAGTGCTACGTTCCGGGATAAAGAGGGACAGAGTTACATGCATGAACGACATGATGAAACTCGTATATAGACAACGAATTCCAGTTGAATGAGCACAAGCAAGCGTAGGGTCTTCATTGATTCAAATCTCATTTGAATGCATTCTTGATTTGCGGGTTAGCGTTATGACTAACTATTTACTAAAGGATTTGTGACGCCGCCTAGACAAGATGAACAACTAAAAAGACGCCGGGTAGTCGAAGCTCAACTATGTCGGGATTTTGATGACTCTAATATGGTAACTAATTGGATAGGCCTCAGAATTCCATAAGAAATGGCGACGTTAGATCAGGTGACAGACAAGCTTAAGCAGTTTTAGCATAAAACTATCCAGGTATTCTTTACCCAATTTGTTATTTACCCTCAGCTCATCGTCAAATCTTCTAACAACCTATAGGTATGTACCTATGTACTGTATAGTACTGTAGCGTGGTGGGGCGGAGACTACCTACTCATACATACATGTGGGATATGTGCCTATTTATTCTTTTAAGATTGGTATACGGAATTGATTTGTATTCCAACCATAAGTTCTCAAAAACTGACTTGCTTGTATCCTGGTTGATACTTCGTGGAGTTTACATCCTCTTGTCCCGGTTCGTGACTACCCTGACGTCATCTTCGACCTGCCATGTTAGCCAACATCAGGGTATGAACACCAGCCATGGTTCCTTCCCCGAACTAGAGCAACATGGATGGCCATGTTGCTTCAATCATTTCCAGCAACCCTTCATTCGTTTCCTCTCTACTTCTCGGCCTTCTTAACAATTTATGATTTTCTCCTTCGCTCTGGACAGGTTCTTGAGCTTGTCTCCATCCTTAATTCCTCATCATTCGAATTGCTTTCCTCTATTTATCCTTGAGCGATCAAACATCAAAAATAGCATTACAGCATCTATATCACCCCGGTTGTTTCAGATCCTGCCTTTGTCCTCGCACGGCTGCTCTTTGACGATAACCTAGCCCTATCTCGTCTCCCTAGCCTCTAGGCCGGTCTACCCTTGATCGCTGAGCCAATTATACATGAGGCGCAGATCAATTGAACAAGGGTGATCAAGAAACAACCCCTGGGCATCAAACAAGCGGTCTCTATTCGCAGGTTCGCGCTCGACTATACGTCACTGTCACCCTCGTCCTTGGACCCTGACTCCATACCAACACGATCGTTCGTCTTATATCTGCTCGCCTACCGCTGCTTGAATAGTCACTTAGACGTTATGATCATAACTTGTTAACAGCATTCTAACCTTGGTTACTTCGTTCGAAAATTTATTGGATTCGACCCCAGTTACCTCTGTTCAGCATATTAGTACTTCAGTCTGAACTAAGATCCCCGAACCGTGAGATGGTGTCTCCGGTTAGATATAGACACGCCAACAGCGTTTCCTCGATATGCCGAATATTCCTGCCTATTCTTGCCGTCGGATTCTTCCTGCCAGCCGTAAAGGCAGAGGGTGCTTATTCTGCCTCCCAGAGCTCAGACAGAGACTTTACTCGCTCTCCTGGACGAATTAGATCTTCGAGCCGAGAGGAGCCAGAAGACTCTGATAGGACAATACCGTTGACAATTACCAACAAATGCGACTCAACCATTTGGCCCGGCATTGCGACACAAGCTGGGAAAGGTCCGGGGACTGGGGGGTTTGAGCTGTCCCAGGGAAAGAGCAAGGATCTTTGGGTCTCGTGGGATTGGCAAGGTCGAGTTTGGGGCCGCACGAATTGCACTGTGAAGGATGATTCCTGTTCCTGCAAAACGGGGGATTGTTCTGGACTATTGGACTGTGAGGCCAGTGTAAGTGCTCTATGCAGATAAGGTTTTGTACAACTCTAATCAGTCATAGGGAGCCACGCCAGCAACGCTCGCCGAGTTTACTTTAGCCGGTGGCATGCACGGGAAGCAAACCTTCTACGATATTTCGTTGGTAGATGGATACAATATCCCAATGGGTCTCAAATACATACCTTCCAAGAACACAACTTTCATCCCACCCAACCTTACCAACCCTGCCTGCATCGCATCACCTAGTTGGATCTATGCCAGCAGTGAGACCGGAACCTACTACACAAACTCGACATATCCTATTCCGTTGGAGACTCGGGTCAGCAACGATAATGCTCGGAATTGGTGTCCATGGAAGTATCTTGCCTTCCCTCCCACTAAGCCTGGAGATGGTGTTTATCCGTACCCGGACGATGACATCCAACGGCCAGAGTTCTCGCCTTGCAACAGCGCATGCGCTGCATATGGGACCGATCAGGACTGCTGCGTTGGAAAGTACCATGATCCAGATGTTTGCAAGCCATCGGCTTACAGCAAGAGGGCTAAAATCATTTGCCCCGACGCATACAGTTTCGCCTTTGATGATCAAGCATCCACTTTCATTATCCCTACTGGCGGAGGATTTGAGGTGATCATGTGTCCCAAAGGTCGCTCAACTAACATCCTGAAACAACTGGGAGATGAAATGAATGAACTCGCAGAATCTGGCGGTCTATCGGAGGTGACACAGAAGAGACTCAAAGACGTCACTTATATTGTATCTGAAAAGAGTCTTGGGAACCGTGTATCATCCGGAGGGCTTACAATAAACATGGCGACGCTGGCAACAGTACTTTGGCTAATGGCTTGAGTATGTTCTGTGTTTTGAGTCGTCAATTACAAGAGTTCTCCACGTCCCCCTTGTTTTGCAAAGCCCAGGCTGGTTCTTGGTCTTTGTCACCCTCTTTTGACAAACACACTCCTGCGAATACGTATACGATGATACGATGGACAACGAGAAGGAAACGGCACAATTTCCCTTATTAGAAACTTTATACCCCTTTCTTCGATAACCTTAAATAAGAAATACTTATTCCTGCACCTTTGCGTAAGCTACCTAGGTTCTATCGCTCCGAGATGCCATGTTTATGACTACCCATTTATTGGTCTGCTTCCCTTTAGTATCAAGCAGCCTCTATGTTCGAATTCTTCGTAAGCACCATACCAAATCTATTTATTTTGCCTCTCTTGCCGCCTCCTCTCCCACTCCGCTCGCTCTTCATCATCACTGCCGCTAAACTCAGCATCATCATCGCTCTCGTGATCGTCTGGAGCATCCAGCACAGCACCGCCCTGCCCAGCTGAGGTGTTCACGTTGATAAAGTCTCCGGCATTTTGGTTTGCGTATTCATGCTTTTGGATGAGCTCGCGGAGCTCTGTGTTTGTAGGGTCTACAAGCTGGTAGGGGGTCAAGCGGGCCTTGTTCTTGACGCGCGTGCTAGAACCGGCCTCGAGCATCATTTCGACGAGGGCTTTACCGAAGGGTCGCTGGGCAGGAGGCTCTGAGTTTATCCATCGGATGACAGTGTGAAGGGGTGTGTCGCCTTCCGCGCGGTTTACAGGGTCGCATTCGAATTCGGGCTGGTCGAGGAGGTGATCGATGATTTCATCTAAGGCGGTGGGTTAGCTCGTTTGAGTCATGCATGAGACTGGATATGTGTGAGGCGCACAGTTTCCTTGGGAGGCGGCTTCGTGGTAAAGATGATTGCCCATAACAGTTGTGGTTTCGTTGAGGAGCTTTGAGATCTCGGCGTCGGATTTGTCCTCGAGACATTCGTCAAGAAGTTCGGTGTTGTTGCGGCGGCAGGCTTCGATCAAGATTTCCTGAACGGAGGCGCCCTCCTGTAAGAGGAATGGTTAGTATAGCAACCTGTAGAGGCTTGTTCAAGGCGAGGCTTGGCTTACAACGTGCTCCTCGTCGCCGGCCATTTTGAGATCCCTTGGGGTTCGAATTCAAATTCAAGTCGCGGGGAGCGGGGTATTAATCCCAGGATTGATTATGACAAGGTTCGTATCGAAGGATCCGGCGGTCTTCTATTGCGAGTTTGAGGAAGTTGACGATGGCCTTGGGAGAGTTCCGGCGACTTGACAGGTATTCAGAGTGGTCGTGGTCGTGGTCGTTGTGGCTTGAGGGAAGTGGCAGTGAACCGAGAATCATGTACAAAGCCAGGTTTGAAGGCGGTGTTTGGAGGGGCGCTGAGGGTTGAGGCTCAGATGCCCAGCCTGGTCCAGGGAGCTTCCATCCATTAGGCGGAAATGGCGGGGGGGATGGCGCTAAAACAGCCAAGTCCAGCCCCACCAGCCGATCAAGCCTCAGTTCCATTCCATCGTCGTCGGCAAAAATTGGACAAACACAAAAAATAGTCATCATACTTCAAGATTGTCTGCCTCTAGGTACTGTTCAACCGCGCAAACTCTACAACGCAACGAAAACCAGAACCACAAGCAAACAAAGCGGAGGCCCTTCATTCTTCCGACTGTCGTCTGCTGCACGTGTAGCAAAACCGTCATCATGTTGCTCTGTAAGAATCGCTCCCAAAATTGATGCGCCTGTTCAAACTAACCCAACCTCCACTCTAGTCTGTCCCCATTGCGCAAACATTCTCACCGTCTCCCTCACAAATACACGAACCAACCGTCTCGAGTGCCGCACCTGCCCCTTCGAGCACAACATCACCGAGCCCGTCTTCTCGCGGCGGATGTACGAGCGTGTCGAGAGGGAAGATGTCTTTGGCGGACCTGGCGCTTGGGACAATGCCCAGAAGGGTCAGGTCCAGTGCCCCAACAATGGATGCGATGGCGATGAGGCTGCGTTCTTCCAAGTCCAGATTCGCAGTGCCGATGAGCCTATGACAAGCTTCTATAAGTGCATGACCTGCGGTCACCGTTGGAGAGAAAACTAAGCTCGGAGGAGGATTATGTTTCGCTTTCGAGTCGGTGGGCTTTTTTCTTTGTGTGCGAGGAGAATTGGAGTTGGGCCATAAAATGCTTGTGTTTTCAAAATGTAGCCAAGAACATCTATATCTGGGTTATCATGTCGTTATTGACTCGGATTTGCAGATAGTGAAGCGGCAGCCATGTCTTTTTGATCTTGCCACGGAACCTTCTCTTCTTTTCTCCGTATCTCTGGATATTTTCGTGTCCTTGATATTATTTTGGCCTTTTTCGTGTAGATTGAGTAGCTCGTATCGTTCTCCGCAGAACGTTTTGAGTTCGTGGAACCTTCTAGCTCTCGCGGTGCCAATCGACCGAAGCCTTCATGCCTTCATCCATTAGTGCCATCACTACATTGGGGCTAATGATCTGCTGTCGGAAAGTCTCCTGCTGCAAAAGCTCGAGATGTCGCAGTGTCGGTCCGGGGTAGGTCAGGTATTTGAGATAGGGCGGCTTGCTCCAATATTGAAGGTAGGCAAGATATGCGACAAAGGCGGGTTGGCTAAGGAGCTTCTGGGACGCGAGGTGGTTGAGATAAGCTGGGTTGGCGAGAGACTGTACAAACTGCGCGGTTATTTGTTAGCTATCAGTGGGTAGAGCTGGCAGAAAAGAACCAAGGCGAACCTCAAGCTCAATCTCGAATCGTGAGTATCCGCCATATTTGGGTTCCTGGTCTTCCTGAGCGGTTGCAGGCGGAGGTGACCCCATCGACACGTCCTGAGAGGGTTCTGTAGCCATGTTTCAAGAATTACGTCGACGACAAAGATACTGAAAAAAGGAGGGTGTGGTATATAATCCGCGACTGGTTCGTGTTGCGCGAGAGTATGGTGAGTTGAGAGGCAGTTTCGCAGTTGGAGTAGGGGTCCCAGTAGGAATTACTGCATGTTTAGTTGGAGGCCCACTTTACACCTCTATCGACGTCAGCCTATGCTCTGAGACGTTCCATTATGACAACTTGTGCACTACCAATATTACTTTCTTCATTATTCTACATACTTCACTTTTATATTATTTACAGTTTTCCTCACAGTATCCTCAGAAATCATTAGCGGCCGGTATCTACCTGTCTCAACAAGTAACAACGTCGTTTCTTCTCCAGTACTATATACTGTACCTCCTTGTATCAACCTCCCAGCCGTTTCCTCAGGCACTCGATAACCGGTACCAATTCTTGACTATAGCTTTCTCAAATTCCAAGTCAAGATCTCAGCCAGAATGCCAAATCCGACGGTCTCTACACCCATCAAGACTCGCATCCTCATCATATCTGATACCCATGGATCCAAACCAAAACCTAAAAACGAAGGTGGGCCTAGCACCGAGGATGAACTCAATCAGAAAGACGTTATGCGGGTGACGACAGGATGGAGAGAGCCTTTGCCGGAAGCAGATGTTGTTCTTCATTGCGGTGATCTCACGAAACGCACTACAATCCCCGAGTTTGAAAACACTTTCTCTGTATTGCGGTCTATCCGAGCACCTCTCAAGCTGGCCATTGCAGGCAACCACGACACTGCACTTGACGATGACTACTGGATCAATGAGTATGGGGGATCTGAGGATACGCTGGAAAAGGTCAAGAAAATAGTTAAGGAGGCTCAAAAGGATGGTGTCCGGTATTTGACGGAGGGCGTTCATGAGTTTACTTTGAGAAATGGTGCCCTGCTCAAGGTGTACGCAAGTCCGTACACTCCTGCCTACGGCGGGTGGGCATTTCAGTACAAAGATGGACACGACTTCAACATTCCCGCGGGAATTGATGTGGCTTTGACTCACGGGCCTCCTCATGGCGTCTGCGACTTTGCAGGCATGACAGGAACCCATGCTGGCTGTCCCGACCTCTTTGCGGCCGTAGCCAACGCGAAGCCCAAAATCCATTGTTTTGGGCACATCCACGAGGCTTGGGGAACGCACCATGTGGTCTGGGACGGAGAGGACATTGATGAGGATCGATCACGAAAAGTCGGGCTTAATGGGCTGCGGCCGAATCGTGTAACACAAAATGAACGAGCGGCTGAGGTGACGAGGATGAAACTCATTGAAATGAGTAAACAAAGAGCTGCTCACCTTGATCTGACTCGAGGTGACGATCGGTTAGTTCAAGGGAAGCAGACACTATTCGTGAATGCAGCGATTATGGATATCAGATATAGACCTATACAGCTACCATGGCTGATTGACGTTGATTTGGCGAGGGCTTAAGAGTGCGATCAAATCCCATTTAGAGTAGCATGACCACAAGAACAAGAGCATCGGGAATAAATTGTTTGATTTTGAAGCTGGTATCCGTGTATTACTAACTGATAGCTATCTACTACTGCTTTTCCCATTTCCTTTTCCAAAATGGTATGCTAAGCTTGTCGTATTAGATCATTGCCATTGTACAGCAAAATTATTAATTCCCTTGTAACGTAACCCCTTTGAGATGTTTACTCTCTAAAAGCTCTCCCCGGTCAGATTGGATTATATTAGATTGAAGGCCGTTTACAGAGCAACGAAAGCAGCGGCAGCAGCAAGGAGACCGAAGGCAGGGACAGCAGCAGCACCGGCGTTGGTGACGACGGAGGTGGGAGAGCTGGTACCGGTAGGAGTGGCGGCGGTTCCGTTGTGAGGACGGGGGGTGACGGGAGCGATGGGAGACGCCTCGGACTCGGGGACGCTGGAGAAGATAGCGGGGACGGTAGCGTAGCCGGTGACGGAGGTGTCAATGCTGACGCTGGTGACGGCAGCGACGGTAGTGGTAGAGGCGGCAGCAGCGGCAGTAGTGGAGGCAGCGGCAGATCCGGCACCGGCAGTCTTAGCAAAGGCCTTGCAAGACTCGGCGGCAGCGGACTGGGCCTTGACGAGGTCGGAGATCTCGCAGGCCTTGGTCAGGCAAGGAGTGATGATGGGGAGGAGCTTGGACTGGAAGCTGGGCTCGCACTGGCAGGCGGTGTCGTCGAGATCGCAGCCGGCCTGGGGGATGTACTCCTGGAGACACTTGAGCTGTGGGGTTGTTAGTATTGAAAACATAAGAGGAGATTGACTCTAGTAGTAGACTTACAGCGCAAGTGGGGATACCGCTGAGGTCCTGGGCGGCAACAAGGCCGATAGCAGCGAAGAAAAGAGCAGCCTTCATTTTGATTATTGGTTTGGTAGATGTGAAAGCGAGTGAGTGAGTGAGTGAGTGAGTGAGATTAGATGCTGACAATAATTCAAACAATGATACAAAACGAGAGGGTTAAAGAAGATAGTAAATCAGAGTTTGGGCAGGATGGGCACCAGCCTCTTATACACCAAAGAGGCAATAAGTTAACTCAAATTGTAGACTAAAAGCCTCCATGGTCAATCCAATGAAAAGCTTCTTGAAGCCATCCTTCTCTCGAGGTACCTTAGTGCCGTGGCACCATGTTCTACCTGATACTGGCTACTTGGCCTAGGCTTGGGTAGCTCCAGCAGTATCGAGTACCGAGCGTCAAACTATTGATCGACAGTGGAGGGCAGGTCTTTGACCCTTTGACCCTCTGCCCCTGTGCCCCTGGACCAAGCAGCATACAACCAATCATTGAACCTGCTCGGGGCTCCAGTCAGTAATCTGGCGATGCCGCTATGGCCTGTAAATCAACATTATCCATACCTTTTCTTCACCAAAAGACTCGACCGCTTTAGATCAGGAGACAGAAACGTTTAGGTAGTTTTAGTATCGACTACTCCGTATACCCGGTATTTCCCTCGACTCATTTTTTGCC
>JAAGWQ010000392.1:0-13846 GCA_013396295.1 Fusarium heterosporum
GGGAGGGACAGGGCCACGGCGGAGGAGGAAAGGACCTTGGACAATGTGGTAGGCCTTGAGCTGCCAATCTTCCTTGATGACGACACGGTACAACCAAGGGACGAGGAAGATGGCCATGAGAAGACCCCAGCCAGCACCGGCAGCGACGATGACACCGGGAATTTGCTCCTCGGTGAGGTTGACCTCGTAAGAGCCTCCCTTCCAGATCAGAAGCATGACGATGAGCGAGGCGGTGGCCCAGAAGTAGAAGGGGACGAGGATGAGACCCTTTATGGCAGGGCTTTTGCGGAGGAGAACACCGTATTTTGTGAAAAGGAAGATTGCGGCACCAAAGATACCAGAAAGCATAGGGGCGATGATCCAAGCGAGGAAAACCTATGAGCATAGATGTTAGTGTGGCTGTTAGGTACAGAGAGATATGGGATGCTAACCTGGACAACACCTTGTTGAATATCAAGAGAGCCATCTTCCTTGTAGCCAACCCAAGTGATACCAGAGCCACCAAGGGCACCAACACCCATACCAAGAACACCGCCGAGGATAGAGTGGGTAGTAGACACAGGGAAACCAAAGCGAGTGGCAAAGGTGAGATAGCTAGCAGAAGCGATAACAGCGCAGACCATACCCAACATGAGAAGAGCCGGGCTTTCGTTGAAGGCATCGACATCGACAATCTTTGTTCGAATAGTGTCTGCAACTCGACCACCAACACCAAGAGCACCGGTGAACTCCATGATACTGGCACCGATCATAGCCTGGAAGTAGCTGATGGAGCGAGAAGACACAGACGAAGCCCACGAGTTGGCGACGTCGTTGGCACCGATGTTCCAGGCATCGAGAAAGGCAAAGATTGTGCCTACCGCGAAGAGGTAGTCGTACTGAGAGAAGACTGCCATTGCGGTATTGTTGCAAAAGAGAAATCTAGAAAGAGGAGAGATATGATGTGGGAGCGAGCTGAAGAACCAGTAGAGGACATGTCTAGCAGAGATATCATAGTATATATAAGTTTTCCTACCAGTGGAGAAAGAGAAATATCTGTTCTTGATAGAACGTGGGTGCAACTCCCACGCCCCCTCTCAAAACCGCCAAGACAAGATATCGCCAAGACGAAGGAGGGCAAGAAAAAGACCTCGCTGGGGCTATTCATGGATGTCAGGGCCTGTCACGGACCATATCTGTGTGAATGCCAAGAGTACGATCAACAAGTACAACGACCCATAGAGGCATCTCGATCGAGAGATTGAAGCAAGATAGAAGCCACAGCATGTATAGTATCTTTCAACTATTTTCTACTAATGCCCTATGATATATCAGTATCTGTATTGTTCCAGCACCGGTATATCTCACCTTCAGATTATGTGCTTCCGCTCGGTACCGGCGTTGTGGGGGCACTCCACAACGGATTAAGCTTGTATACTAAGGTTAACCTTGTTTCCGCATTCAAAACTGTCACAAGCTGTAACTGTCGATCAGTATCTTTTTGTAAGTGGTAGACGCGGCAGCTTCAGGAAATAACGTATACGGCACACGATGGGAATACGCTCAAGTTGGACGTGAGAAGCACACGACACAGTTCCTAAAGCGTCACCGAGTAGCTAAAGCTGAGGATAGTGATGTACATGGATTGCGCTAGGGGCCTGGACTTTTGATGTATGCCAAGAATTCAAGCGAGGGCACGCCTTGACGAATGGAACATGAGCTGCTGAGCATGTTGTCGGGTTGTTTTTTTGTCTCTTTTGTGGCAATTGAACGGTCGAGGTGTTCTTCCAACGGGATGACATCCTCACAGGCCAATTGTCGAGGAACAGTCTCTAACTCTGACCTTGAAGACCTGCCATAACATCCACGATTGAGATACATCAACGACGCACGCGACTCATGTCTCAATTCAGCCATGGCTCCCAGCCCTCGAAACGAGCCTCCAAGAACCAGCCAATAAAATAGGCACCATGCGTTCAATGTCTGTCTGTTCCACTGAAGAAAACCCCTGCACGCCACAGACCAACTTTATCGTGGATAAAGCCAAGGAGCTTGTCCTCTTTGGAGATAGATCTGCGGGTATAAGCATTAAAGATGCGGGTTTGACAACCAATTAGACAGAAGAAACTTTACACGTGTGAGACGTCAATGCAAGATTGGCTACTGGAGCCTTTGAATGCCCCAACTTTTATATGGACATCGACTATGGGGATCTTGTTCGGTATCCAAAGAGTCACATACGGAGACAATTGCTTCGGGTCTGTTTCTCATTTGTTCCACAGAAACAACTTGGCATTATACCATGATTGAAAATTCTCATCAATGGCAGAATAATTGCGTTATCAGGGGGCTGTGACTTGCCACGCCACATGTAAATCAATGCTGGAAATAAAAGAAGTTTACCATTCGCGACCCACAACCATCGCCACGAGGATAGATGGAAGCAAAGGCTTAGGGTAACCTGCTGGGCAAAAGATGCTGCACTTCCATTTTTCCATTTCTCCATGTACCGCAGCAGCTCAAATCTCTGGAGGAACGTGACCCATTGCTCGCCTGTATAGGCAAATCTATACATAGATCATCTCCGACAATATTAACCGCAGCCAGCCACCTTAGTCAGGAGTTTTTGTTTCAAGTACAATGGTAGCCCCAAGAAATATATTTCGGCAGTTGAAATTAAAGTCGAATTGTAAGGTAAGATCGTCACTCCGAGTCGGAAGTACAAATAATATGAAACGGTTGACAAACAGACACAGCTCGGCTTTTACGGCTAGTGAAGATCTTACTAGCCATGAAACCAATACAACTAATGCTAGACTGACCGCGTTTCTCGTGTTTAAGCTTAATACTTTAAGTTGTGTAATCTGTTTCATCACAGCATGGCAAAGCACATACTGAACGCTTGATTCAAAAACATCTGAAGCTTTTCTCAGGCGAAGCAGAATCTCTGATTTACAATAAGAGGCGTGCCTCTGCCCAAGGCTATGCCTATTGTTGACGATATCAATATGACAGAGCTTGTATTCACAGGGAGATTAATGGGCTATTATTATTAAATGAAGGGTAGGATACCAGTGAATATCCCGAAATGATCAACGCATTCATTGAGTGGGCTCATCGAGGGGGATCATCACCAGTTAATGGACCTTGGGTGAGTGAACAATAGCAAAAAGACCCGCCACTGCAGATGATTCGATACAGGATTTATATACATGCAGTTTTGTGAGCATATGTGATGGACCTCCTGAGGCTCGTGTTTCCAGCGAGTGTCGACCACATTCATCTCGAGTAGGTTGTATAGCGAACGGCCGATGAGAGAGGCATCACGATGCTTATGTTCAGGTTTATTTTCTTCACAGGATAGGGGCACCAAATTATACGAATGTATTCATCACACGCGATGATCGTAGCCTTATGTTATGCATATATGTCGTATACGTGATAACTTAGACAAGAGGAATTATGGTAGCTTTCAACCTAATCCCACACCTGCATCATCTCCGGGTCTTGTTGAAGTGGACGTATTAATCTAGAAGCAAAAGCATCATTTAAGAACCAAGTAAAATATATCGACAGAATGAATAGAAGTCGATCGCAAATATGAGCAAGGGCTGGACTGTCACTGGCACGCACCTATCTACTTACTATGCCAGTGAATCATTGTCACAACAGATCATTGTCTCCATATTATGACAATGAATACCAACGAATGCCACCGAGTACAATAGACTAAAGCAACAGGCAGAAATCAACCTCAAGTCTCCAACCTCTCCTACCCGTACCTCGACTCTTTCTTTTTCCTCTTCCTTTTCTTTCCTCCTTTCCTTTATCCAAATCCTTTCCGTTAGAAAGGACGGACCCTTCTCTAACCTCATCTTCTCTTCACCTTCTTTCAAGACAAAAAAACTTCGAACGCATCATCTACAATGTTGCCTCCTCCTCCTCCTCCACCTCGGCGACGAACCCCGCCACCTAGAGTTTACCAGGACTTTGGTCCTGAGCACTTTCGCGCCCGTCTCCAAGAGCTCGATCTCCAGATCGTGAGTTCCATCGCATGTCTCATGTCCAGATACCATCATCTAACGTCCATGACCAACAGCGCGGCGAAGAAACTCTCCTCCAGGTTGCAGCAGCAGGCTACAGAGAGGACGCAGGCGCAGCCATCATCGTCGTCCCCGAAGCCGAAGTATATAACATGGTCGACAAGCTCGAACCCTACAACTACGACTTTGTATGTCTGAACCGTGGTTTTGTTTTCACGCCCTGAACTGACAATCTATATCAAGGATCCCAGCTTTTGCTTCCCCATAACCATTGAGGAATTTCCCCTGGGCGGGCGTCACGGCTACAGACTCCCGTTGACCCCACAGGACATTGACCAAAGTTGGTCGGTTCTGATCGTCAGCTTCGAGTACCTCGCTTCCGAGGTCGACGCCTTGAACCGATTCCGCGCAGACTGCATGTACCACAAGGCTGGCCACTCTGACTGGGTTCCGGATCGTCCTGAACTCGCTCTTCTTGACCCCTACTGGTACACTGAGACGGACATTGACATGGGATGGGTCATGGCCACGGAGGATCGCCAGGCTTTCCAGTTCCTTTCGCCCGTTGAGCTTCGATATTACGTGGCTACCTTGGGCCTTGTGGTCTAAGATCGAGATCTAAATCTTACATCATCCGGCAAGGCTGTAATGAGAGTAGGTTGGTTGAATACCTACATGTTGATGGATTCGTACAAGACGTACAGCACGATTGCGATATTCTGTAGCAACTCTCAATAAATCCCCCCCGCACACATGATCTCTGCCCTGATTTGAATGAATCTCCTGGATGTTTGTAAAATCGTACTTGAAGGTAAGATTTACAACAAAACGACTAAACTGTTCATGTGAAGAAAGGAATGCAGGACTCGTGAGTCATTGACACCTCTACACGTAGCCAGGGACCTGGTCGAAGTCGCACATTTCTCATACTAGTTCATATCACTTGTGCTATATTCCGACTACTCATGCTGCTGCAAGACGAAACATCATTAAACAGCTGCTGCGGATGTCTCCCTTTCCTCCATTCGAGCACCCTGAATCTTCTCCTCATCAATAGTACGTCCCTGAAGACCAATATCAGCCTCGTAAAACACATCGACAACCTTCTTGTACGACGGAACAAAGTTGACAGCAAGAGGATAGGACCAGGCCGCGACAAAGAACATCATAGGAACAACCATGGCCAAGCCCACGTTGTGCATGTCCGCAACAGCTCCTGTTAACGGAGGCACACAAGCACCGCCCACAACACCAGCAACGATAAACCCACTTCCTCGCTTCGTGTGGCGTCCGAGACCTCTCATGCCCAGAGCAACAATGGTGGGGAAGCAGATCGATTCAAAGAATAAAACAAGGTAGAGAAACGCGACGCCGGCGTCTCCGTGATGCACGATGGGTGGTGCGATGAAGACGATGCACATGGTCAGGAAAACAAGAAATACCTTCCGTGGCTTGCAGAACTTCATCAAGAGGACTCCGAGGAAACGGCCAACGGTGAAAGCCGCTTGCGCGCCAGCAAAGAGTTTGGCACCTGTTGAGTCTGATGTGTTCTGACGCATCTCGGTAGCGTAGTTGATGAAGAAACTCGCAATGGCAACTTGAGCACCCGTGTAGCAGAACTGAGCGAATGACGCATGGAAGAGCTTGTATTGCTTGTAAAAGGGCTTATCGTCTGCGTCAGAGTGTGTCTCTTGGGCTTGGAATGCCATGTCTGGAATGGTTAGCAATGCAGCTTTAGCGCTGGGGATGAGAACTTACCAGCATCAGTGATTTCAGGAATCTTGGAGATGTAGAATAAACAGGCCAATATCAGGACGAAAACGGCGATGGAGAGATACACCCACTGCACGTTGGCCAAGGCAGCATTGTCGTCGAGGTTGTTGAAAAAGACATAAGAACCGAGCACAGGTGCAATGACTGTTCCAATACCGTTGAAGGCCTGAGAGATGTTGATGCGAATTTCAGAGTATCGAGGAGGCCCGCAGACTATTCATGTCAGATACGTGTGTGAAATAGCAGGTATCTTGACTAACCAGTGATGAATGGGTTGGCAGCTGTCTCAAGCGAACCGAGACCATTTCCGATGATGAAGATGGACATGCAAAAACCTGCAAAGGACTTTGCCTTGATACAGGGAATGGCAATCAATGCACCAACGGCATATAAGCATAGGCCCCAGATGAAGACGGCTTTGTACGAGTAGTGGCGCAGAATCCACGCGGCATGTCCTAAAGACGCAAGAGGATAGGCACTAGATTACCGTTAGCCATGATACATAGCCCAGGAATAGTTTAATCATACCCAAAATACGCAGCCTGAAGTCCCGCCGATCGAGCGCGGTCGATGTCGAGGACTTTCTGGAAATGCTTGTTCAGGGTATCGAGGAGGCCATAACTGAAGCCCCAGAGAAAGAAGAGGACCGTTACAAGTGCAATAGGCCAGATAGATTCTTTCAGCGAAAGTTCAGCTGCCTTTGTGACTTTGCTGTCCGAGACCTTGAGAGAGCGATCCTTGAAGAACTTTTTGGCGCCCATTGTTCAGTTGGTATAGCATGGATATGACGTTCCACCAGCAATAAGAAGAAGTGAGGGGAGGAGGGGGGAACAGTTGTTATTTGAACTTCGGCTGGTGCAGACCCGAGCAAGGATCACAAACTTGCCTCCGTCATAGAATAGCATCTGAAGGCTACACTGGACGGAGGTGGCATCTTCATCTGCGCTGTAACCCCATGGGGAAACCCTTTTTATTCTCCACTCTCTCTCTAAGTCGTGTTGGAGAAAGGATGAAACCTGGGGATTGCGGGGGACGAGGCCGGATAAGGGTTAGTCAATGGCGATCGATACGGAACATGAATCAGGCGGTCGTTGCAAAGATAGACCGAGTAGGAGGGCATCTAAGTTTATGGTAGCACGGGGTATTCAAAAGGGGGTTAGCAGTGAGATCAGATATCTGGCAATTGTGAGGGTATGACTGGTGGAAGATGCCGTCTAGAGATTCACCACCTTGACGTGTTCAGTAAGGGCCAAGCTATCTACGACAGCTTCTCGTAGAACAACCGGCAGTCTACCTCGGCAAATGAATTGACTTTATTCCCTGATTTTAAAACAACGGATGCGGGGGATTGAAACCTTGGCTTAAGCTTCATTTAATTGGGAGTCCAAGCTCGTGACACCAAGTAGGATATAGTTCTCCTCAATTGCGCGCATAATCACCTGCTTATTTGGGTCACTTTCATGTCTATCATCGAACTATCATGTGTAGTTTCATTTGATCGATGATCTATACTAGATTTATTCATGGTTAATCTATAATTGGAGATAAACAAATTATGAATGCCTGATGTTCCAATCAAGACAAAAAGGTCCATAGACTCTCTGGCGTCGTTCGGCATCTGAATAATAGTAAGGGGTCTACTTCGGCTGAGTTAGTAAATCCTGACAGGGATGAATACAAGCAATAGCAGCCATCTGAATGGGCTTTCTAGTTCTCTCACCTGTTTAATTGTTTGTCCACCTTTACTATCCTCGAGGGTTGGGAATTCCCCAGCTACATCTCCATGAAACATGGTAGCATGTCCTTGTGTTGGACAGAACATACAAGGCACAATAATTAGGCTTTCTCCTGACAGTTCAAAGACATAAACCCTATGTCGTGATTCACCGATGGTCATTAACTCATAGTCTACGGCTGTGGAGTGTAGTCATGTCCCAAGAACATGCACATTGTAGACTAAGTACAAGAACTCAAGCACACCCATCAATACAAGCTGTTCGTGTAAACCGCCATGTCATCACGCTTCCTGATCAGCCGCTATATGAGTCCTTATCGATGCAATCTCCAGAACTGCTTGTATCTGGTCAAGCACGAAGAGCCTAATGTACGTGGTAAACGAAAGAAGAAACCTGACCAAGAAAGATACGATGAGAGTTCATGGCACATACTGAATGTGAACCTATATTATGTCCAGACATGAGAAACAATGCCTCAACGGAACATACAAACATAGAACACGAATCTCCGTTCCACCATATTTCAATCTATATACTCCCATCATTACGACTTCTTTCCAGCCTAACTCAACCTCAAATTTGATACCGAAACTCCTACACTGGTGTAGTCAAGTATGTGAGATTATATGCTCATGACAATAAGGATAGTTGGCAGGATGTAAACATTCCAAGAGAAAGCTCTCCAGCAAACACGTAAGTATGTAGAACAGGAAATAAAGTATCTTCTTTTAATGCACGCTGTGTCAATAGCACAAGTGATTCTATCTCTATCAACCCAAGTGACTCCAACCTCCTTATGTACCGTTCGCTCTTCTTCCACCCCTGGTACTTCTGGTAACGTGCCTCGTGAGCACCTTTCTCGTCTCGACCAAACTCCTCTTGTGCTTGCTCTTCGCCTTGCCCATGGTCATGAAGATGTTCTTGTTGCGTTGCTTCTCTCTGTTGCTTGTGCTCTTTCCGTCCGCCTGCATCTTGGACTTGCGGATCGCCTGTGTGCTCTTGTGCTCGTCGCGGCCCGGCTTGCCCTCCAGCGCAAGCTCCTTGCGCTCCTCCTTGGTTAACTTGCGCAGGCGTGCGGGTGCCTCGATCTCCTCTGCTGTCAGACCGTCGTCGCGGTGGCGGTTCTCGAGTTCTTGCTGGCGCTTGCGGTGCTTGCCGAGGGCTTTATCGACGGACGAGGACATGCGTAGCTCTTGTAGCTTAGCAAGATCTGCAGGTGTAAGGATGGTGGTGGTGGCGAGCAGGGAGATGCGATTGATCTCAGCGTCCTTCTCCTCCTGGACCTTCTTGGCCTTTTCGTCCGCAGCGATGTCTGCTTCTGTCTTTTGTTTCTTTGAAGCAGGCTCATCATCATCGTCCTCCTCGTCAGAAGAGTGGTAAACGTTGATCCATTCGCCAGAGTCGCTGCTGTCATCTGAGTCAACCTCCCACTCATCAGACTTGTTGCCCTCGTCCTCCTCATCAGTGGCAGCGTCCTCAGGGAGACCCCTTGCAAGTCGCTTCTTCTTCTTTTCCTCCTCCTTCCACTTCTCCAGGAGTTCCAGACCCTCGATACCGCCGGCATCCTCCTCACCGAACTTGCGCTGAGCCTGCATACCAGACTTGAGGTTGATGGTGGCATTCTTACCACGGTCTCGCTTCTTGAGAAGCTCTGCGCCGACCTCTCGATACAGTGACAGAAGACCCTTGGCAGCCATCATGACACCCTTGTCCTTACTCTTGCGGTATTGAACCAAATCTTGCAGCAGTGTGTCGGACATGGCTAGGGGTTGACGGGCACAAATCTCACGAATCGAGTTCAAACCGGCAGCTGCAACCTCTGCGGCCGAAGCTTCTGAGACGAACTCGTTGGCGATCTTCTGAATAAGGGGCTCCAGCACATCAGGAGGCACCAAGTTGTGCACAGCCTGTGCCAAAGAAGCCAAGTAAGATGTAACCGACTGTTGTCGAGGTGTAAGGAACTTGATAAACCAGGAGTAGAGCGCCACGATGGTCAACTTATGCAGACCAACAAGTCGAGTAACTAGCTGTGTCACGAGAAGTTTTGTTTCCAGCGACAACTTCGCCTTGGTGTTTTGTAAATGTTTTGAGAAAAGCTCCTCAGCAAACTTCTGAGGGTCGTGGAGAAGATGCAGAGCCGAGAAGTTGAGAGGATGAGGCTTGGTCTTCTTGCGCTCGGCACGCTTCACTTTATCAACAGCCCTGTCGTAGGCCTTCTTCGATTTCTTGGTCTTCTTGTTGATGCCCATCTGATGCTTGACCTGACTCAGATCAACCTCCTCGTCACTGCTCTCATCCTCAAGTTCCTCACGCTCCTTGTCTCCACCGAGGAAGAAGCGAACAGCACCGACAACAACCTTCTCGTTATCAGAAAGACAAGCCTCCTTCATAACATCCACAGGCTTCGCATCGGTCCAGAACTGTCGCTTCCACATCTCGCGGGTGAGCTTGATGGCCCAGATGGCTCGAGGGGAGGATCGGTCGGCGGTGATAAGGTTATAGAGGACGGTTTGGACCGTGCGGTTAAGAGGATGGTTGATAGACTTTGTGTTGGAGTTTCGTAAGTCGGCCAGGATCTTCGAGAACAGGGTCTCACGTAGAGTTTTGCTCGGCGACGCTACAAGAATGGGGAAAAGCGTGGTAAGAACACTGATCGAGTCGATGACCTCTTTTCGGCGCAGCAGAACCAGACTTCCCACGATCTTCTCTCGCAGCTCGGGGTGAAGAACAACATGGTGCTGTGTCAGAATCTCCTTCAAGTCATCGGGAAAAGTTGCCGTCTCCTCCTTGTAGCAATCCGCAACGTGAGCGATCAGATCGATAATGTTGTGGAAAGACACGACCGAATCAGCGGTCGCCGTGGAGGGAGAGACGAGAAAGATCTCACGCTGCGCCTCATATTGCTCCCATTGCTTCAAGAACTCTTCCTTGTATGATCTAGCAGCTATTGTTAGCGATTGACGGTGCTGTCACGAAATCGAGGCGACGTACTTGGGATCGCGGCGGATTTTCTGCTGCAAACTCGCGCTATAGAAACGGTCAGTCAACCATCAAAAAGAGGCGCATATTTTCGCAATTGACATACAAGTCCGCATCGATCTTCTCGAGAGCAGCGACCTTTCGTTTCATTGCGACGTTAGGTCTTTGCAATTAATATGTTGATGTTTGGCGGGAGGGTGGGGGATGGTCCCTTTGAACTTTGGCAACCAGAAAGAAAATTTGGGACATTTTTCTTACTGATAAGATAAGCTCTCCACACACGGAATTTGGCCGCGATCCTAGCCTGGGGTCTAAGGCTTGGCATCAATTAAGACGATCATATTTGTCATTTTCCTTCATTTAGACATTACGGTCAGGAGTCTTTTTACTATATAGCGGATTTTCTGAGCTTCTCTCCCGCTTTCATACTCTCTATTATGGTGTTGTGCTTAGTGATTATGCTGCCATCATCCTAAACATATCCTCACTTTACGATTGCCTCAGTCAGATCTTGGACATAATATGGGACTATTGATAGACGCCTTACTTGGGGTTTTGGGATAATTTAGATCCGAGAGACCAGTAAATCAGGGTATCGAAGTCTCAGTGCCGTCATAATCCAATGCAAATGACCTTGAGGTGTCTACTCCTACTAAATAACATAGCAGGCCAGTGTCTTTTCGTATACTTCAACATGTGATGGGATCAGGAAGTGATATCAAAAGCCTTTAATATAAAGTTTTTGTAGCAGCCATTGGTAGCTGGAATGTCAGGGGAAGGGATGGGACAGTCGCTATTACACAGAAAAGAGGATTTGTACGATGCTTGGCATATGCCTAAGCTGAGATTACGTACACTCTGTCGGTCATTCACAAAACCTCTATACTCAGGTAAACAGTGTGTTACATAGCCTGACATAAAATAGCTATAGATCAAGTCAAGAAATTGCGATGAACAGTGAATGGTTGTTGTGTTTAGTAATCCTCTCAAATTGTTGTCTACACTTGGACTTGGGCACTACAGATTCATCGCAATATCGGGAGACGACTTCATTGGTGTGTAGATCCTGCTGGGAATCACAGGGAAGTAAGCCTCATATAGATCTCCATTGTAAAGGTGACGTGACTTCCATCATACAGGTTAATAGCTTATCCTAATGCTGTCATGAGTGATAGCGAGCCATTGAACATCATCATGGGCTCATCATAAGCTCTTACATGTGATGTTTCTATTTTAGGCCATAGTGGGACGCGACGAGCCA
Source organism: Fusarium heterosporum (assembly GCA_013396295.1). NCBI lineage: Eukaryota > Fungi > Ascomycota > Sordariomycetes > Hypocreales > Nectriaceae > Fusarium > Fusarium heterosporum. Next base: position 11,772 of record JAAGWQ010000392.1, read on the forward strand.
TGATGTCCTACCTAGCCTGATGCTATTGACGGGATGAATAGGCAGGAACACGAGCGCATATCAACAACTGACCACGAGAGGCTCGATACCTCAATCTGATGAAGAAAATAGGGATAATCTTGCACCTTAGTATGTACATAGATGCATCGAAGCTTAGCTTAACCAGTCAATATAATCATTATGGCTTTTCGAACATGAAGCCCAATTATGAATAACTTCACACGTTACAACGATAGTCAAAAATGATATAAGAGTCCACAAACTCCCAGTCTATGATTTGAGCGTTAAAAAAAGACTATTATACAACCCTTCGGCAGGGTATTACCCGTCTGCTGCCCATTAAATGCGAAGGTATCATAGGCAACCATTGAGTCTAACACGAGCACCCCCTTCACCAAAAGATCACTTTTTGTTTCCCCAGACAGCGACAGCAAGCAATCTGGACGTCCCCCAGAGTCCTGCTTGACTGCTTTTTGGCATCAAACAGCTCTTGTTCCCAAGCAGGCCCAGCTCTTGGGCAATACTTGGGCCATGGACCCCCAGATTTCTTAAATCACCCAGTTCCCCCCGTCGTTATCGAATTCTGATTGAAATCGTTTAAGCGGCGATCTCAACACCTCCAGTGGCACCCATAGCCTTCTTGAGATCTCCGTAAATTGCAAATTGGCCGGCGGTGAGGGTACCGACCATGAAGAGACGGGCACCGATACCAGAGTAAGAGCCACGGATACCGAGCTCCTTGCCGATCTTGATCAGGCGGGAGACGGTTCCCTCACCGGGAAGACCCTTGGTCTTGTTGATCTTGGAAAGCATGGTGTCGGCGGGCTGAGAGACAATAGCGGCGGCGAAACCGGCAATCAGACCGGAGCCAAGGTTGGCAACAGTCTGCATACCGTCGGAGAGGTCCTTCTTGGGGAACTTGTGGAAGACAGCCTCAGAGACCTTCTCGAAGACGACGAACTTGGCCATGGTGTAAGGAATCCTAGGATAAAATGTCAGTTTACTTGTTCCCTCGATTGAGCGGTGGGACGGCGGGGAAAAACTCACTGCTTGAAGAGAATGGGTCCGAAACCGGCGTAGAGAGCACCGACACCCTCGTTCTTGACAATCTTGCCGAAGCCAGAGACGAGACCGCTGGCGTAGGTGGGCTCGGAAACGAGACGGATACGGGTGGCCTCAAGAGGGCAAAGGGCGATATCGGCAAAGAACTCAGCAGTGGCGGAAGAGGCCAGGTAGACAGCAGTTCGGTTGTTGGAGGCGGTCTCGTAGCCGAGAGCGTCAATCCACTTCTGCTTGAAGAACTCGTAACCACCGAACTTCAGGGCACCCTGGAGGAAGTAACCAGCGAAGGTAGGACCGACACCGGTAAGAAGGGCACCAGCACCCTCATTCTGGACAACCTGGCGGAATCCACCGATGAGACCGCGGTTGTAGGTAGCGGGGTCGAGCTGGATACGGGTCTTGACGCTGTAGATTTCAAGTCAGTTCGTCTTCTTTGTCTTTGGTTTGTCGAGTACGCTTTTGCTTCTTGTCAATTGCTTTGTAGGTTTGGTGCTTGAATATGTGGCCATCTCGGGTCAATTGGCCCCCGAGAAAACCACGCAGGGCACCACACCACACCACAACCTCCAGAAGCGATTGACGACGAAACACTCAGCGCGAAGGTGGTTTAAACATACACATCGACGGGGGTAAGACCACCGTGGGTGACGGAACAGCAGACAGCACCGGCAAGGGCGAATCGGGAGTAGAGGGCGAAGCCAGACTTCTTCTCGGGAGTCTCAGCCTTGATGTTCTGGACGACGGCATCGACCTTGGTGGATCCGGTAGAGGCAGCCATTGTGAATAATGGTGATCAGACAATAAAGACTGAGGGGAGATGTTTTGGAGTGGAGGAGAGAAAAGGAAGAGGGAAAAGGGAAAAAAGCCCTTTTTGGTGTCTCGACGTTTGAGCTCTTTTTTTTTTCTTCCGGCGGGCGGCTGGGGGGGAGGGGAGGGATTTCTGAGGTCGGGAAGACTCGGATAATTGGGGCCGGCGACTGCACGGACCGGGCCAAGGGGCAGAGATGCTACGC
>JAAGWQ010000393.1:0-13898 GCA_013396295.1 Fusarium heterosporum
CGATTAGGGGGTGCAGAGGGGCCGGCGGGCTCTTTGTCTTTTCGGGGTGCGTGATGCTCTGCAGCCTTGGCAGCCTTGACGGCTATTTCGGGTGGGAGATCCTGCTTGGCAACTTTCTTGATAGCTTGCGAGGCATTTGATTGCTCTACCACCTCCTTTCTTGTTCGCGAATCCAACTTTTGCACTTCACGAATGAAGTCCTCCTTGTTCATGCGCTGGCCAACACCACCAATGGTGAAGCGAATGGCTTTATCATCGGCAGCCTGGGTTTCCGCGACAGACTTCTTCCTGGCTTGGTCACTTGTGTTGTTATTATTGTTGTTGTTGCCTCCGAATACACCTCCAAGTTTGGCCCAAGCAGGTTTGGCACCTGCTTTCTCACCGGAATTGCTGGGGCCGGCCTCAGAGTTCTCTCCCTTGGTCGTGGGCAGTTCATAGGTCTTAACGACTTCACCGTCCGCATCTTCGACAATGATCTGTGGCTAGTTAGTTTTGTGTTCTCTTTCTATAAGCAAGGATAAACATACCGTGTTTCCAAATTGGTACGCTCGGGCAGGCTCATGTCGTCGATCTGTGCCTTTATCTTTACGCTTCTCCATCTCAAAGTTGTAGACATCGCCCACCCTCTTCTTGAAGCCAGACATGGTCCACAACTTGTCGTGGGTAGGTTTGACGGCTGTGATGGGCACATGATTGACGTCTTCTCTATGAGAATCGGGTGCGGGTTCAACATCAAGTACGTCTCCTTCCTTGTTCTCGAATACGAGTTCATGGCCCTCTTTGTAAATGTCTACAGGCTTAGGCGGTGTCTTTTGGCCACTGCTGCCTGAAGGGCTTTCGCCCGCTTGCTCAATTCGGTCAGGATCCTTCTCTTTGGAGCTATCATCGGCAGCCAGGGTAGATTCAGTGTTATCTTGCGAAGGTTGGTCCTCTTGTTCGTATTGTTCGGTAGGAGACATAGGAGCGGATCCTTGACGCTGGGGAAAGATGGCTGACTGAGTAATGGGACCTCCAGGGCCAAGGTTCTCATCCCAATTCTTGTTCTTGCGCTTTCGCGACACAACAGAAGATGAACGGCTTTCGCCATGGTTCTCACGCTGCCTGCGTAACAGATGACTGTAAGGGCTATTGGCGGGGACGGATGCATCGGGAGGAAACTGTGGCGCCTTCTCCTCGTCAAAGGACGCTTCTGACATAGATCTCGCCTGGGATCTGGACTGAGACGAAATTCGAGGTAGTCGGTTCATCCAGGATGGACCATCTTCAGGAGCAGCTGTGTATGACATGGTCAAACTCAAGGTATTGATGCGCTTTCCGAGGGTGAAAACTGCAATGGAAGATCCATGGACAAGAATCGATGTAACCACCATGAAACAGACTATAGGCCACACGAGGTATATGAGATCATAATGCTCAGCAGTATCTGGTGGCATCTCCGCTAGGGGTACTGGTTCGCCGTGTTCGAGTTCAGCTCGTGCGAGAATAGCCACGAAGATGGCGCCCACGCCGATGGGACCGAAATGGCCAGCGAACAAAGCCTCACGCCATGTTTTGACATCCGGTATAAACGGTTTCAGGGCCAGCATAATAGGAATTCGGCGGAAGAGGAGGACAAAAATGGCAATAACCACAAGTCGCCAAGCTCGCATGCCAAAAACATCGTTGTTGAATTGCTCCCATGGGATGATCGTTCCAAAGTAGACGAAATAAGTCAAGTTAAGCAAAAGATCGATAACGTTGGAAACGTGCGACTCCTCGGTCTTTTCGCCAAACCAACCATCGTTGGAGAAACCAACGCCTGCAGCGAATCCGACGAGCAAATCATCCAGGCCGAGGATACTACCAGAGCCAGCGCACCACAGCGCAACAACAAAGTAGAAGACGAGAAAACTCTCTCGATCGATAAGGTCATGCTTTTCAGCGAGCTTGATGCCGTGACGAGCAATGTAGCCAATAACAAAACCGTAGATGGCACCAAAGATACACTCGTAAAGAAGGACATAGACCACGAAGTGGAAGCTAATATCATGGGCATCTCGCTTGTAATGAATCAAGTACAGGGAGAGATAGATGAAGGGAAACGCCATACCATCGTTGCAGCCAGACTCGGCGGACAATAAATCTCGAAGATGCTTAGGGACTCGTTTTGCGAACTTTCCCTTTCCGACAACGGAGGAGGCCAAGACAGGGTCAGTAGCAGTAACACAGGCAGCCACGACGAGACTGTCAAGCCAATCCAGCGCGGGTATCATCCAGAATATGAAAAGACTTGTAATGAGCCAGCCAAAGGTCATGACTGGAACTAGCAGAAAGATGACCGACTTCCAATGGCGCTCCATGTAGAACTTTGGCAATTCGACACCAACGGCGAAACATTGTACGACAAGAACGATTCGAGAGAATTCAACGGTGACGATATCGGTAGAGCCCCAGGACTGGGGGTCGATCAGGTTAGCGGCATGAGGACCGAATATAACACCGCAAAGGGTAGCAACTGTGGCTTCACCAATGTACATGCGCTCCTTGATAAAAGAAGAACATAGCATGAAGATGGAAGTGAAGCCGCCGAGGATGATGTACACCAAATGTGGCTTGGTGATGTCGAGGTGACTCCAAGCCATCTTGAATGGTTTTTTAAGTATATAATAACTTGAGTCGCTCGGTTGGCCTCGTCGGCTCTCGAATGCGCAGGTTTGTCGCGATCTCGGGAGCAATCACTGCAACGTCGTCGCGGTATGCGAAAATCGGCGGCGTCGCCGCGATCAATTGTTGTTGACAACTCTTGTGAGAGCGATGCGAGATGGATTCGATAAAGAGCGACGAAGTATAAAAGACAAAAGGCCGTCGAGGGGAGAATGTGGCCTGGTCCAATGGATTGTTGGAAGGAGAAGAAAGGAAAAGAAAAGAATTCTCAACAAAGTCGAGGATCAAACGGATAAGAGCGACGGGTGTGATCCCCGTCAATCGGCCGTCGAAAAAATGGCACAGGCCTTGAACGGTGTCGTCACAGGGCGACAGGGCCTATAAAAACCGGGATGGCACGCCACGCAGCCACTCAAGTCTTGGCGGGGTGAGATTGATATCGGAAGATAAGAATGAGAAGCCGACGTTTGGAGAATGCCGTGCAAAGACTTGCAATTGTGAAGAGTGGCAGAGAGAAGATGAGAAAAATGCATCAAGGTTGATTTAAACTCATCGGCTGGAGATTTGTGTCCCCAGAGGGTGCGCATTCTAGCGCATAGTGACCGGTTACCACCCAAATAACACAGCCATGAGGTCAAGGGCCCCCCAGTTCGTTCAAGTGCCGCCAAGAGCCTCTCAGTGGGGGCATCGCGGGGCCACTTGTTGCGCCGTTGTTTTTATCCAGAAACTTCACAGCACCCAAGCCGGAGGAAACGGCAAAGCACCCAGACTTGTGTGCGAGTCTGGAGGAATACATATGTTTGTTTATGATGAGTCTTATATCTGCCCAGGACTTGAAAGTTATTAGTGAGCGCTTTTCCAGTATCAGCCCCATAACTAAGCTTTGTCTTTATTGCATGCGTCTCCCTTGTTCAACACCCAGACCTTATTTCCAATGCCAGCAACCTTAGTAGTCTGGTTCCACTTCCCGCCTCAAAATATTGACCTCCACGCAAACATTACTCCCTGAATTCGATATCAGTTCTAATAGATATGAGATTTAAGCCCAACGACAACGCCTAATCCCAATCTAATCCTTCCAATCGAAAAAGCAACAGAACAATATCGCCAGACTATGCTGCCATACTCCAGTTGCCAGAAATTCCCTGCCACACAGAACAAAAGTTGCGCTTGTAGACTAGACCCTAGCACCTCCATCAAGAAATGGGACCTTGTCCTTCGGTCCCCAGTACGAATCGACATTTTACTCCGGAGTAAACAAGAATTGCGGGCGAACGACATGACCACCTGAAGATCTTCCAGCCAATGCCAGTATTTCTTGGCATGATCTCGTTCCCTCAATGACGACCTCTGCAGCGCCAATCTCGGCTCTATTGTTCTTTCACCGCGAGTCATTATTCTCACATCAACTGAGATGGACTGGTTTGCAGAGTGATCAACGCCGTTATTGAACGTTAACGTCCAGATGCATCGCGACGAGCATGTCACCCCCACGAAAACGGTGTCTCTGTGCTCCGTACTCGCTGAGGGAGAAACATCTGGGCGTCCAATACCTGGGCAATCCAGCGCGTCCCGGCTGATGTTTCCTCTCTTGATTTGTGCATCCGTTCCACTAAACGGGCCTGTCTGTCACCCCCTTAAGGTTCCTGGTCTCTTGTTTTTCGCACATGGTTCGACGGTGAGGGTCTGGCAAATCAAGGTTATTTTTTACCGCCACAACGGCCAGAACCTTAGACAACCTTAAATTTCTGCCCTGTCTGCTCCGGCTGCAAGATCTATTATTATGCTTATTCATTATCATGCGCAATGCCTGACCTACCAGTGGTCAATATTGGGAATGCTGAAAACGTCCAGCGAGGTCTTTGATGGTCTAGAATTAGGCTGGTATACGATCTAGACCCTCCGATTAGCATTTCCAGCTCCTGTTGTCAAGCAATTCCAGGTTATATTATCCCCATGCCCGGAATCAAACCCATTCGAGAATCGCCCATTGTTGGAATTGACGTCAGTAAGAATGACAGGCAGCGCACTAGCTCTTCTTCCAGCAAAGCTCCGGGCGTTTTTCCCCATCGTTTGGGTCTCTGATGAACCCACAGCAGGGCACGAGATATCAAATACACCGCCGCCCATTCTGTAAAAGAGATCCGCATTTTGTCAGTGCTAAGCAATGAAGGCATCACGCCTCATCCGTGTCGTTTTACACGTTGCGAAAAGCCAAAACCCTTCACCAAGACGCCAATTGACGTTGCATTTTTAAAGTCTTGGACATCTCTTGGAGATCTGGCAAACCCTAGATTTTGGTGCAGCCAAGATGCCTAGAGATGCACCCCAGGTACGCCTGGTACTGGGCGCCAAGGGCCAAGCTCACATGTTTGGCTGCCAAGAGATAAAAACGTACCAGGTGGTGCAAATGCTTAGAAGCACGATCTGACGACAGCCTCAATTACTTACGATTGTATTGGACGGCGTACTAAAGTCATCAAGTTTCCTGTGCACCTGACGAGGGAAAGGTTGCAAGCCATGACGCGGGGCCAAGCTATAAGCTACCTATGACACTTGCATGACAGATTGATAGAGAATGTCAATATAATTTCGATGAGTTTACGGATCAATACATGTGTGGAAAGCACTGATGCACACAACTTTCAATTTGACGGGTATTGTTTATTCTGTAGCTACCTAGATGTGTAACTTGACGTGAGTTCTTCTCACTGCCGAACGATCTCTATCTTATGATGCCGATGTAGCAATCATTCTACCAATTCCTTTGGTTAAATACGAAAACGCCAACGCCCTCACTTTGAGGGCGTATTGCTAGTCAATGCTGTAGACTCTAGTTGATAACCATATACATAACTGCGGAAACCGCAAAGGATGCGCACATGAAGCGCAAACTTGGGGCATGAATAGCAGCACCAGCCTCTGTTGGTGTAGGGGTCGGCTCCTGGGCTGTCGCCTGTGCTGTGTAGCTAGGGGAGGCTGCTTTCGTCACCGAAGTCACCATTTGGTTGGGAATGGGCAGAGAACCGGTTGGCCTTTCTGTGTCGATGGCTAGAACAGTGCTCTTGGTTGCCAGGTCTTCATCAACAGAAGACAGAGGTGGCCCATCCAGACTACCCTTTGAAGTGTCGTCGGTGGATGAGTGGCTTGTCTCGATCAGAACATTCTTCATGACCTTGGTAGCAGAAGGAGAAGCTGTTGTTGTAGCCGGCGCCTGGGTTTCAGGTTCAGGTTGCGGCTCAGCCTGCTGGGTCTGAGTCTGAGGCTCGTCGACATTTCGGCAGAGAACAGCGACAAGGTTGCCCTTCTGACCACGACTTAGAAGGGATTCCGAGTCGGTTGTAACACCGCCACATGACGCTTGAATGAAACCCTGGGTTTGTTGAACTGAGTCTTTGCAAGCAGCACTGCATGCCTTGCCACCAGTGAAATCACCGGGGGTGCATTGGGATAGTGGTGTGTCGTAGGCTTGAACGCAGTCTGAGGGGAAGGACTTGTCACTGACTGACTCAAAGTCGGACAGCTTGAGGGATCCTGCGGAGGCAGTGCCAGCCATAAAGAGGAAAGACAGCTGAAGCCATCGTCTTGTAGATTGTCCAACCATTGTGACTTAAGTGTGTGATGGGTATAAGAATAATTCGTAGCGATGGTAGAATACCAGAATGAAAAGAAAAAAAGATTTGTTGGATGGTGAAGTTATCGATTGACAAGCTCAATTATATGATTGAGTGAGTGTGGCTTGGCTCAGGCAAATAGCATTGATACCTTTCGATAAGCAATAAACTGGCAACTCGGTTGAAACACGCTAGGATGCTGACAACCAGGCTGAAGGAACCTAGAGACTAAAGGATTTGGTCTCGAGCGTGGACGAAAGCTTGTGGTTGGTTTATGCGTCGTGTTTTAGTGAAACAATCCTCGGGTGAATCGTTTCAATCAGAAAGTTTGAGTTTGGAGGTCAAATCGATGGTTGTTTGGGTTTGTTTGGGGGTCAAGAGATATATTAGTCGGTTGCGAGATCCTGGTGATCTGATCCTGAAAGGAAGGAATTTGATCGACGTTTCGTGTTCAGACTGTTTGAAGAATAGGAAATGAAGGTGTTGTAGATGATGCAGAGTATTCCTCTGATGCGGATGGGTGCGCTTCAAGCGAATTGAATGAAATGCGAACGGTGATGGCTGATGCGAGCAAGCAAAAGTAACAATAAGAGAGGGCGAAGGTATTGTATTTGTGTTGAAGAGCTCGAGTGAGACAAGAGGGAGCACAGCTTTCCTCTTACAAGATGGTTTCACAGCTGAAACGAGTGATGTGAAATGTTTGCTTCGTTTGCTTAGAGAAGAAAAGAAAAGAGGTGTTGAGAGGATGAGTGAAGAGGATGCACAAAGTCTTGTAATGGCGTGGGACTGATGAAAGAAATATGGATGGCACAATATGGGGAAAAGGGCTGCAGGGAAAGGATGAACAGACAAGAGACGATCAGGGATGCGTTTAGATGGGGAAGAGTTTACAAAAAGGGACATTTAATGCACATCACTAGTCTAGGCGAGGAGTCGAAGGTTCGGGACCCGGTCAAGAAGGGCCCATCACAATTCAAGGGCCCTGACATGTCGTGAGAAGAGCCAAGCGTCGTTAGTGATCATCAGGGGCAGGGGGACTCAGAGAATGCTGAATATTGAGTCTGACGTCACACGAGAGGTTCTCAGATTGCATCGTTTACTGCGTGTTTGCTCTTGAAACACGGCCCATAGCTGTGATATGCTTCTGTAGTGACACACAACAGCCACAACAGCTTCTCTTGTGCTCTGCCAACGACATGTTTGCCCTCGTGTTCTGTCTGTCTCGAGTCTAGGTTTGGGTCGGATGGGAGAGAAAGGTCAACGTACTTTTGATAGTCAGGCTATGTTTCAGACGCTTTGTTTCGTGCCGGCGCACGGGCAAATCAGAGGCTCAAAGCGGCAGGCGCCAAGAACAAAAGAAAACCGTTTGCGACAATGCTCGAGTCAGAAATGTTCCAAAATGGCTTCCAAGGACATTGACGTATGTAGTGATTAACAAACGCACATCGCTATTATCATGTCTGACTGTATTCACGATATTAATGATGCGTATGTTTCACCCTTTCATCCCGGTAACCCTTGCTTGGCCCAGAATTTGCCCATCCTTTGGCGGATCGAATTGTGGGAAAGACGGTAGCCAGGGGGGTAAAATGTGGCGCTGTAAACTTCCGACCGAGTAACTGTACGCAACCAACGTTGGGGACTGAATCGTTGGAAGGAACTAGGCTGCCGAAACATGCGAGTTTATGCGCATGATTGGGCAGCTTCAACATGATCAAAATGGGCTTGTTTTTCGTCTAAAGACTTCCTTCTTTGAGCTCTCGGAAACGTTTCGGTACTTGCCAAGATCAACGATTTCGATCGACCCTGTCTAACCCGTTTTCTGAGGGATCGGCATGACTATTCCGCCCAGGGCACGACCCTCTTGTTTGAGGTCGCCCATTTCAGCAAGATCCCTTGTATTGTGCCTCGGTGACCAGACATGCCGGGTTCCCTTGAAGGGATTGTTTTTTTCAGCTGACATCTGATGCAAAATGACCCTTTCTTTGCGATAATTGTCCGTAAAAAGTGGACGAGTCTAGAGTCTCTGTGCAATTGTGTCCAGATGCATCAACTCAGCCATCAATAGATGTCGAGGCCATTTCTAGGGGTCGTGGTCTGCCACTAACACACAAGTTTTCAGTTTCGGGTCACACTACGGCTTTACCTCTTAGCCAATGGAAACATCATATGCCATTATTTCCTGTCACGCCGTTGAAGGTCTAGACTTAACTGCTCATCTAGTGCTAACCTAGAGCAATAGCTATTGTCTTGCGCTTCAAAATCTGTCATTTAGTCCTCACAAGAACGCCTTGTTCCTCTGCGAGTGTTTCAAGACCTCTTCTGGACAAGCGCATGTTCGTTATCGCCGCCACGTCAATTGATGTTAAAATCCACGGATACCAGAGAACCGGTGGTCTGGGACGCTGCCACCAAAGCCAGGGTTCAATGTCAGGGTCACCCAAGAAGACGTTGTATCGCAAGGTGCCCCTGAGTATCAGTGACGAAGCTGCTATTTAGCATAGTATGATGGCATAACCCAAGACTGTTTAATCTATCTGCCATCGTCATTTTATCACTCTTCGTAAGCTCTATTGGTGGGTCCGCCAGGTTGGCACGGAACTGGAGTCCAATCTCGCAACACCGAGATCATCGCTATACTCGACTTGATAAGACTCAGATATCGGGTTTTGATCCCCGCTATCGGGACAGTGAAGGTATGAGCAGCTACGACATCAGGAGGCCTTTTTTCTCATCCTACGTAGGTAGCATCGACTAAGAATGCTGTACCCATGTCATCAATGGAATGAAGTATTGGGCCTATATTGAATGCAAGATGGATGTGTATGACCTTTACACAGACCATATTCCAAATTACCATGCATTACTACGCAAAGGGCGATCGCAATATCGATTCTTTTCATGGAACAGGTCAAGTAACAACAACCCATCAGTCTCGTGGAGTAATGACCAACGTCACAAAACGCTTCACGGTGTCTTGACTGGCGTTTACAGCGCCATTTCCTCTTTCTAGAATTGGCTGTGTCAGAGATCGTCTCAATTGATGCTTGTATGTCAACACAATCATCAATCAGCCATCAAATAAATCACTGTGACCGATGACTTGACTGCCTCCCACAATCTCGGCTATCTACGAAAGGCTCTGTAGGTTAGTATGGCACGTGGCAAAGCTCAAGGATATCGAGTGTCAACCGAAGTGATCTTGGCTTTTGCCTGAATGACAGTTAGAGCGATATCTATACACATTTCTTCTGTGGTCTGGAAATGCAAAGTTGTGTTTATACCGAGCATACTTTGAGTTGAGCATGCAAAGAAATGCAGGGACTGTTGATCGCTGCAAACGTACTAAATCATCACGAGTCACTGCAATGACATGGTTTTCCTAGAACGGAAATCCCGGCACGCAATTGTGGATGCAATGACACAATTTTAACGATATAAACAACAGGCAGAGACCTTCAGCAAACCTCAATTTTCCCTTCTTCAACATTTCTTCCTTCCATCCTCAGCTTGGGAGAAAAGTCATTTCATTGGAGCGAGTCATTCTGCTACAGCCACGACAAGAAGCTTTCCTCAACGCTGGGACTGAACCCAGATCTCTTATTGCTCACTGTGAAATTCTGTACATATACTGAGATTGAAGGTGTTTGACCACAGAACAGGATCGATAGCTCAGTGGTAGAGCGAGGGATTGCAGATCCCTAGGCCGCGTGTTCGAACCACGCTCGGTCCTTTCTTTTGCCGACTTGGACCCCACGTTTCTAGGTGTCGTGTCCTCTTTTTGTGCCTCAACGCCACGTCTCGTCTAAGACATATGAGAAAATAACGTCTCTCCAGTCACAAATAACCCAAGGATCGATAGCTCAGCGGTAGAGCGAGGGATTGCAGATCCCTAGGCCGCGTGTTCGATCCACGCTCGGTCCTTACCTTTTGATGTTTTGCCAGGTCTTTATACTCGTGGCATTCTATCTGGCAGTTCATTTTTGCTTTCGCTATCTATGAATGACCTAATGGGCAAGATATTCCTTTGCCGTTGTGCCTTAAGCTTGAAGACCCAGCGTCAAACTCCAAAAACCAAAACAATTCCTTTATCTATACTTGTTCATGATATGTTCTAATTGTACACAATACTTCTCTTTTATCTCACGAAACCATGATCCATACCATATCACACAATGTCCTATGCTCTTTTCGGCCACAAGATATCATGCCTACTAAGGCTGTCCATGTGTCTCACATGGAAGCGTCATAAACTTGTGTCTCCCCATTGACATGACTGAACGATCTAAGAACACATGATTTGTTGAGAATCAAGTGCATGTCTTCTTCAGGTTTAAAACAATCTTAACAGAGGTTTATTTTAAATGTTGGTTCGACTACCTAGATGTTATTCATAACTGTTGTCTATAGAATGTTCATCAAATCGCTTGAGATTTGATCGACGTTACAGTAAAAGTCTTTTGGAGCAGTCTGCCATAATTGTTAGTTCAAGTCTACATCGCGGCTAGTCGTGGGGGGTAATAAGTACCTGGAGGTATAAAACGCCATCCTCAACAACAGTCTCGTTATAAGACCTTGTCGTTTTATCGACGACACGGAAGTGAACAGCACGCTTTTCAATTGCCTCCAAAAGAGCTTCCTGGAGCATGTCGTCCTCACTGAACTTGTCGTACTTCAGCTGCGAGACGAGGCTCGTGAAGTAGGAAAGGTGAGCGCTCCCAAAGTTGCGCTCCCAACTGCTGTCAGCGTCTGTGTCGCCCTTGAGCTTTTCAAAGTTTGCTTCAAAGTTGGGGACGACAGCAACGTCCTGACCGAGGATCTTGTTCAACTCCTCCTGAACCTCCTTGATGTGGGGCTCATAGTCGTTTCTAATCGAGGTTCTTGCCACAAAGCTCATGGGCCGCGCAGTTGAAGGAGCCTCATTTAGGGCTTTGGTGAGGTTGTCGAATTCAAGAGCAGAGTCTATATTGGTTCCAAGGTTCCTTTCGTTGAATACCATGAGAAGCTCACCCTGGGGCGAGACCCTTGCGCCACAGTAGGAGAAGGTGTTTGTCTCGTCGACGTCAAGGGTCAAAACATGAGCAGAGCAGATGTCATTGATTTCATCTCTCGCCTCAGTTCCGTTCCGCTCAAGGAAATTCTTGAGTTGGTATTTAGCACCATCAACATAACTGAGCAGTAGAGATAAAGATTAGTCAAGTGTGAGGAATGGCAATTTGACAGTAATCAAAGAATCACGACTTCTTCGAAAGCAAGGAATGTGCAAAAAGACAAACCTGACAATCACGTCACCAAGACAGGTCGACCCCCAAGAATCTGGCTCGACGTAGGCGTAGATCGCTTTAGGATCAACAGAGATAGTCCAAGGTTGGCCAAGTATGTCAGACAGCTGGTTCTCGTGCTCTTGCTTTGTGTTCTCCCAACTGTCGCGCACTATATGAGAATTTACATCAGTAAGGGTGTTTAGGCCGACCAAAAGCAAGAAACGTACAGTTCTTGCGAGCAACAAGGGGAAACCTTTCGACAGGATCACGTCGGACCATGATGATAAAGAGATCGTATTGATAGAACAGGTTGAGAAGCGATATAGTAGTCTGTGGCAGCGGCTACTGTGCTGCCGGAGGGGACCAACCGACCTTTATAGTTGTTCCCAGCACATGGACCCCTGAAATGAAATGTCACACCGCGGTCAAAGTAGTGTGGTTCCATACCAAAGGGCAACCAAGAGCTGCCTGAGCCGGCGTCTTCCAGGTCCAGTCTAGATGATCTCCGTAATACGTACGGCTGAACTGCATAGTACAACCCCAAGCGCCAGCGAACATGTAGCCAATAGCGGGGTTTGAATTGACCTTGTAGATAACCGTTGAACTAAGTCGACAGGGTTGCCACAGCCACCTGGTACAGAAACAAAACACTTTCTCAAGTTACCATTCGCTGATCAACGCCTTATTTGTGGCTCAAACAATTCCCATTGGAAGAAAGATAGGAATGTTGGGGAGAATTGATGCGGTTGTCTTGTACTACGTAAATCCGCCTTGACAACGCCAAGACGCTCAGCTGAAAGCTGAAAAGATAGCGCTTCTTAGCGTGGTATACATTGAGAGGTACCTGTTTTAGGTCATACGTTGCGACATGCCTGTCAGTGTCAAAGCTGCCTCCATTGTCAGGGGTGGGCGGTACAATTAGGGCACGGTTATAGGTACTGCATATGGCTGTTATCCGTCACTTTTCCTGTCAACTTTTATACGTCGCAGATAACCTCCACCATATACTTACATCATTACGCCTGAAAAATGTCTCTGTAAGTACATGTATTACAACCCCTCCCAGTAATAAAATCACTAATTGTTGCCAGCCCTCTAAAGGCCAAAGTTTCCATCCGTGACAACTGGACGAACTCTGACAGCCCTGCTCAAAAATCTATTGCAAAGCTCAAAGTCGTGCTTGGTCTTGAAATTCACTGCGAACCGCAATGGCCCATCCTTGTATCAGAACTAGAAAACGTCTGGGACGACAAGAGTCAACTAGTTGCCTCGGCGGTACTGTTTGTGCAGACTTGGGTTGAAGCACTTACAGAACTTCTAGAAGATGAGACTCAAGAAGATTGGACAGATACACTCCTTACTAAAATCAGAACGTTAACTGCAAGGTTGAACCTTACGATTGAGGCATGCATTACTACCATTGCATTGATCTTGATTCGGAGCTGACCTTTGTACTCTAGGTATCAGAAACTGAACGTCCTTGCACCAAATGGTCAGACGCAAAGCTTGGTTTTGTGCTTTACATTCCCAAAGCTGTAGTCTATCAGCCAGTTCAGTTCAGTGAACTCTTCAAAGAACAACTCCTCGAGGTGTTCGAAGAAAAGCAATCGTCCAAACCAACAACCGTATTTTCTACCACTGGCGATGAATGGGCCGATGTGGCAAATGAGCGAGAAGAGCAGTCTATAACATTACCATCGGCAACCGTTGATTATCTTCCAGACGCAAGCACCATGCCAAAGCCTGGGTCACTTCTCCAAAATGCACCATACCATCTCTTCGTGTATGCTTCAGGGAAGAACAAGATTGAAATTGAATGCAGCCACAGCCAGACTTTGGAGGTTCTAGCAGAGTATCTGAGGAAGTGGACGAGAATCAACCCCAATCTTACTAACAAGGTCAGTAAAATAAGCAATCTGAATTGGAAAGATGGATTCGTCTCTAACATTACGTAGCCTCCTGCTGTGGAGATAGGGCTGAACCATGCTAATTGTGGTTTTGGCCTCGAAAGCGATAGACTCACATTGTTCTGTGAGAGTCGTTATGGAAGTGGCTTCACTGTCTCTGCTACTATGATTTTAAATCTTGTAGAGGGAGTATTTGGTTATGAGAGGGTGTATGGCGATTCATCCTCATGGCATTACCGGAGAGATACACCGTTTAAGAAGCGATAGGAGATGGGTTCCCTCAATAATTAGAGCTCAAATACCATTATATGATACATATTGTTACAGTCCGATAATCCATCATATACAGCCACAAAAAGAAGAGGCAAAAAAGGCAAAAACATACAACACCGAGGATTCGCTGGTCGTCACCGACCCAACTACTAATCAGCACTTATCAGTTTATCGAACGGAGAGCGGACGGGATCCCG
>JAAGWQ010000399.1:0-22413 GCA_013396295.1 Fusarium heterosporum
CCACCGCCGACCACGCCGACCCTGATGAAGTCGACATCTCGAACCACTACTACGAGCCCAAGCGCACTGCCTCATCACGTGGAAATGCACCTGAAACCACCGAACCTGCCATATCAGAGGACCAGCTGCGGCAGATGATGCTTGGTTTTGAGCGCGGTAATGGCAACGGTACTGCTAGTCCTGCGCCTGGCGGCGTTGATGAGGATCCCATGATGAAGATGATGTCGCAGCTCATGGCCGGCGCCGGTCTTCCTGCAGGCTCCATGCCCCCTTTCCCCGGAATGCCTGGCGCAGCACCTGGCGGAGCACCGCTTATACCGCCTACCGCCGTGCGCAGCAGCGCCTCTACGAATCTCTGGCGTTTTCTCCACGCCCTGGTTGCTCTGGGCCTCGGAATATACATCGTTATTCTTACACCCTTCACTGGCAGCAAGATCGAGCGCGAGCGTGCCGCCCTTGCTGGCACAACACCCGCGGATCCCCTCATTGCAGCAGCCGAGCCTGAGATGGAGACGGAGCTTGAGCACCGCAAAAAGCTGTTCTTTTGGACGTTTGCGACTGCAGAGACACTGCTTCTCACAACCCGCTTCTTCCTCGACCGAAGAGGAAGCCCGCCTACTGGAATTGTAGGCACTGTTGTACAGTTCTTGCCCCAGCCTGCTAAGGGATATGTCGAGATTGTGATGCGTTATGGGCAAATCTTCACAACGGTGAGGAGCGATATGCTGGCATGCATTTTTGTGTTGGGAGCTGTGGCTTGGTTTAAAGGTTAATGGATAGGGGTAGCTAGCGTATCATTACATGGAATTAAGGTTACGATTTCACACCAATAGTTTGATTCGTGATAACGTCTGCTCTGAGTGTTATAAATTATACATTATGGTACCATGCTCTTCTATAATGCTATGAATTCATGAGGAACATCGGTTATGTCGCGAGAAGAAGACATAGGACGGGGGGTTCAGCTCAAGATGGTACTGCAGTCCTGACATGTACACTTGCCATCGCCTACTTGCTAAGAACCGTCTTCAGAAGCTTTCCAAAGACACCTCTTACTCGTTCAGGATTTTCAGCAACGCATGTAAACACGATGGCTGTGCTGGCTGCAAAAGCAAGCCGTTCTCGCCACTCCTTATCTATTGAATATCGTCGAGGCAAGACGGTAGCCAAGGCGCGAGGGGCAACGAATAGCGCAATATCCTTCCTACGACCTTCAGTCTCAAGCATGATGCTCCAGCCACACAGCAAACAGCCTGTGCCAACACAGATACCACTGTCCATGTGTTGTCGGCGCTCAATGGTTGTGCCACTAGGGAGTCGTGGCCCTATGCGAGTGCGGCTGAGACAGACTCCGTAATAAAAGAGAGCGATAAAGGTAGCGAGGAAACTTGATGAGCGACAGGAAGAGATCAAGGCTCGACGTAAAGCTTTGCGGGAAGGGTTGCGAAGAGCGAGGGCGAGTGTCAGAGGCAAGTACGTAGCCATTGACCACTTCCAGGCACGAAAAAAGCGGCTGACAGCATGAAACTCACATGAAGGCCCGCTTGCCATGTGGACCATCTGGCAAGGGATGGGAACAACGACCGCAGGATCACCCCAGGCAAGGGGCCACTCATAGTCGACGCACATGCCTTGTAGGAGATGCGCCTGGCCAGTTTCCTTACCATACTGAAACTCGCCCGAATGACAACGTCGAAGTGCCTCAATAAGTCGCAGGTCTACGGATGCAGCTGAGGTGATCCATTTATTGTAGCTACGGGGAAGACGTTCCGGGTGATAGAACCAAGCCCACATAACAAGACCCGATGAAGCGGCAAAGACCAGGGGGTCGACGAACTTGGAGATGAACCGTTCGGTCTAGGAGCGGTGTCAGTAACTACGGACTTCTGCAACAAAACAAGTTTATAAAATACCTTTGACCACCTGTTGGAAGCTAGCCGGCGGGCTTTGTGCCTCATCCATAGATCACCAACAACGACATCAAGAGCCCGAGTAACGGCAAACAAAGTCAGGTCCATTGTTCGACCTGCAAACTTGAGGGTTTGAGGCTCCGCCTCAGGGGGCGAATCCTCTTTCGGCGGCACAGTTTCGGTATATGCTCTGCCCTCGTACGAGTGAAGTAGGCGGAGGCCAAACCAGGCAGCAAGAAATGTTGACAACCATCTCGCTAGCCTGGAAAGATTGAATCAGAAAGGCGGTTGGGATACTTTTGGGTAATTGCCGACTGACCTCGAACGACCTNNTCTTGCAACATGTTGCAAGACCAATGTCAATAGCCGGGGAGCTACGGCAGATGCATAACCCAAGAGATAGGCGCGTACCAAGGGGCGAAGGATCTCGGGAATAGGATCGAGCCTCAGGGGCCCTTTGCGGGTATACCGCACATCAAATGCAGGCATAGTAGCCCAGCATAAAACAATATGCCGAAGCCGGGCTACGGCACCTGCTGCCGGTGAGACGATAGAGGAGGGGGCGCTCAGAAGGTGGGTATTCAAAAAGATAATCACGGGGATCCTGGATGTAAACGAAGGGTCAGTAACGGATCTACCCCTGTGAAGTACAAGAAGAAAGTCAAAGTCAAAAGATGGTGTAAGAAGATTCCAGAAAAGGATGGTCAACGATGCAGAGTAGTACCGAGATAGGACAACATGATGCGCCGGCAGATTGTTCCAGAAATTGAAGGTTAAAACTCAAATAGTAGGGGCCGCAGAGATATTTGACGTTTTGTTTCAATAAGCTCAAAAAAAGGAGGTCGATCCAAGGTTGACCCTCTCTATAAAGTTCTGTGTTGATGTGGGCGTGCATCGCCGAGCTCTCAACTTGAGCCTCGGCATGAGTGTGAAAGGACAACATGGATCGTATTCCTGTAGAACAAAACAAAGATTGGGAGGCAATTGAGCATGTTTGCCCTATCGTACGACTTCTGACAAGGCTAAGGGCGATTGTATACCGTGGCGTAGCCGCTTTGGTGAAGGAGTTGCATATCAAATAACAAGAAGGTGGAACTAACCTAGGCAAATGAGAATTCTTTCAGTGCAGTGACGGTCCCTGGCATGGGCTGTGATATGAAACAGTCTAGTCAGGCCTAAATAGAGTAATAAGCCTAGCAAGACTGGGTGCAGAGTGTACGGATACTGTCCGAGAGGAGGACTGACAATGGCTGTGATGACGATGGAGGAGGTGATGACCCAATCCAGTCAGCTCAGCTCAGGGGCTCTGCTAAAGTCAACGTTGAAAACAGTTTAGATCCAGACTCGGTACTTGGACGCACCTTCTGAGCGAGACGTCGCAAGCCCTGAATGACTGTGGATGGGGCCGCGTTAGATATTGATGCGCATGGAAGATTAAGTAACGGTTGAGTGAGGTTATCACTAGAGGGTACCTTGCGGCTAGCACTGGATCTGTAGGTACAGCAATTTGCATGTGGTCAAAGGCAGGTCCCGCTGCCTGTCCCTAATTCTGGGGTACAGGGATTGTGCAGCTGCTGTATTGGGTAAAGGGCACGTGCTCGACCGATGGGACTGGTACGTAAAATTTACTCTATGAAACCAAGCAATCAATTTTCAGTCAGCTGCAAAACATAATTGATTCTTCTGCTGAACAGATATAATACTCGTGCGACAAACCTGATATACAGAGAATTCGGAAATCTTGAGAGTAAAAGAAGAGCCAAATGCGGTTGGATTCTGGAGCATCCGATATATGTCTGAGTTCGAACCGTTCCGCATTTTAGTACCGATATAAAGTACGATGCCTCGATATTTCGCACATGCACATGGAAATGAACTTGTTCTCGAAAACAGCCACCAACAGGGAAGCCCCACGATGAATTTCGGAGCTCCAACAGGTTTCGGCTCTTCTTCCTGGCCTGATCTCCCCTTGAACCATGATTTCAGTTGACATCTTTCCTTTCCAGGGAGGTCTTTTTCTCTTGGATGGTCATGATCCCTGGCTAGTCCTAAGTACCAACTGGCACGGGCCGACCATGGTCACGAGGCAAGTCAATAGCCAGCAAAGCCAAGCTTGTCATTTTTGACATGGACGACAGCGCATATGCCTGAGGCGATACTGATACACATTGGGAGAGAATGTAATGTTGTTAGTTCAGCCTCAAGGTATCGCACCGTATTGCTGACAGACTAGGCCTATGGCAACGAGTCAAGTGACCTTAAGAAAATCTGTAGTCAGTCTTCTTCATACTACGCCAAGATGACTAGATGTTCTCATCTCAGCAGATACAGTAGAATAAAAGTCAGTAGATATCTAGGCAGAGAGCCAATCATAGCGTGCGGATCTGTCTGCCTCACGAGGCTTGGCTGGGCGAATGAGTGACAGTTGGAGCTGAGGCGTCATCAGCCAAATGGCAGAAGAGAGCTGTTGGGGGACCTTGAGATAAAATCAAAGCAAAGCATGTGATAGTCCCATAGATGCATACACTGCGGTTGGACGGCAGATTATGGATATAGGGATACGTCATGGCGAGGTGACCCCTACCGGGAGGCTCGGGGGCATGTAACGACAACTGTGTTGACGAGCTTTGGTAATTGTTGAACGAAGCGAGGGGATGTCCTCTTTATCTGTTTTTTCCCCCTTCCGGCACAAACTCGAGTATTTGAGCCTTGCTCACGATCCGTCCCTAAAAGAGCATCCAGGCCAAGGTTTTGCAAAAGCCAAAGACTCTGGTCGACGTCGAAGAAAGTTGCAGGTGACTTGGTGACCCAGGGAGGGGAACATGGGGGCATCAAAAACTAGAGCAGACTTAGCCAAGGTAGAAGATACTTTGAGAACACGCGCGTGTGAAGTTCCGAGGCATCTCCACATGGCCGGGTTGATAGAAAACTTGCTCAGCCCGGAACGCTTGGTCCAATTGTCGTCTTGAGTTGATCCTTGGACGCGCTTCCCCAAAAACGGGCTACTTGACATGAAAGTAGCGGCTACTACCAGCTTCCGCTTGCCGCACCGTCCTGTACTCTGCAATCTGCACGCAGGGCAGTCACGGTGGGCTCCCGCCGTCTCCAACCTCCATTACCCAAGGTACAAGCGCCTACTCCATACCTGAACCACTTTACCTGTACTCTGGGCGTACCTACCTTACCTAAGTACTAACCTATGCCAGTAGTTAAACACCACCATCCCTCACAACCATCCATCCCATCCTTTTCCCGGCCGCTACCATTTGCCCTTTTTACAAGGTATTGGTATCCAGGCCAGAAGCATAGCTGCAATCCCATGAAGAAGCACAAGAAGTCGAGCCCCAGCCGCTCCTTCTTCGTCTTCATCAAAGAATCTAGTACGGATATCACTGGCGTGATGTGACGCATTGATGCACGTTTTAGCACATGCACCTTCCGTCCAAACTTCAAACTCCAAGCCCTCTCCTTGTGTCGATCCCCTGTCGCCCTTATTCCTCTTCTTTAGTCTGAGAAAATAGCTTTCCAACGACCTGGGTACCTACCTATATTACCTACCTTGCCTATACATACACATTAGATCGACGACTTTTCTTCCACCACAGCTCCAACTTCCTTTTGCTCATAACGACAACTCTCGCCCACCACTATAATTATTTGTCTTCAGCAGCAGAAACACATCCACCGAAAACACATCCTACATATATCCACCGATCAGATCGTTACTGCGCGAACTGTTCATCAGCATAGACATACCAACCAGCGCTTACCTGTGTTCCAACGACCCGGCTTCCGACCCCGGACCAGCTACATCGCCGGCGACTTCTTTCCGCTCTACATGAAGTGAATCGAAATCTAGCAAAGCACGCTGATCTGGTCTATTATCTTGGGAGGATTTGGTGTGTCATGTGGTAGACAACTTCTGGCTCACTTATCACTGGCTCTTGTACGCTAGAGGTCGAACCACGAAATACACAGTTCCTGTGATATTGCCAACCACGATACCGAGACTTTGGCACACGACCACTGAATATCAACAGTCTGTTCCTCACCAGAACCTCGACCTCAGGACCACAAGTATACTGCCGCTCGTTTGCAGCGCAGTACGCTCGAACAGCAGAGGGTTCAATATAACATAACAAAAGACGCATCCATGCTTGCTGTACAACACGCTCCGAGGATGGGTTCGTCGCAGCCGCCCTCAGATGCTTTCATGGCCTTTGGCTGTATGTAAACCACTGATCCAAGCCTTGCGCCGTGCGCTTTTACACGCCCATCTTTGCAACCATCCCGCTAATTTGTATCTCTTACCAGACTCCTTCGATCCTAATCAAGATCCTCCTATCAACAATCCGCCCGAGCCCGCTCCTGGTGCTCCTCTCTTGTCAGATAACGACAGCAGACTTCTGACGTCTTTCTTCGACGATATCCATGCCGATCATTTCAACATGCCCTCCTTTGGCGAGGGGCTCAACTTCAGTGATACTTGGCTTGATCTTCCACCACAATTTATGGGATCCAGCACTTCATTTGGCCAACAGCCAGGATCTTCGATAGGTGACCCGTCAGCCCAAGGGCTTCCTCAAGGTCTTAACGGATTTCATGGTATCACGCCCATGGGCTCTAACATGATGCCTCCCCCACCACCACCCCCGCCCCATTTACAACCTCAAACCGAGCACCGGCATACCCCTGATGATGTACTCAATGCAGCCGCCACACTCATTCAGAACGGCTCAGGTCAGCGACAAAATTCCAATGGAGTCGATGGTGCGCTACAGAGGCACCTAGTAGGCCCTCCAATAGGCCACCTAAGGCATCAGCCATTGGAGGAGTTCCGTGAGGAACACCGACGCAGTGTGGTAGCCAGTGAGCAAGAACACTACCCAGACTGGATCATGAAACCGCATGAAAAGAACCAGCATCGAGCACCACCAGCTGAGTACCAGTGGGGATCTGATGCAAATTTCGACCGCCTACAGGGTTACACTCCAAATTCAGAAAAGGAAACTGGAGAATCTTTAGCCAAGGAACAACTCAAGTATCTCGAATGCTTCGAACCAAGCAAAAGTGCCGACAATACACGACCCAGCAGCCCACTTCAAGCCAAAGCTCCGCTCCCACATAGCAGACTGTCTGAGCTTACAAAAGTGCAAGATGCTGATACACCCCCACGGAAAAGGCGGAAGAGTAGAAATAACAAGGATTTCCCTGATGAAGAAGCACAAGAGGCTACAGGCACTCCTAAGCCAGCACGAAGGCGAAAACCCAAGGCGGAACGTGCAGGGTCGATGGCGATGGCCGTTGCAGATGAACCTTCGGCTGGAAAACGCCGCAAGTCAGCGATTAACAATAGCAAGCTAGCGAGAGAGAACCTTTCGGAAGAACAAAAGCGCGAGAATCACATAAAGAGTGAGCAAAAGCGACGTACTCTGATCAAGGAGGGCTTTGATGACTTATGCGACCTCGTTCCCGGACTTCGTGGTGGTGGTTTTAGCAAAAGCACCATGCTCACAATGGCGGCGGAATGGTTGGAGGATTTGCTCAAGGGAAACGATGCACTGGCCGCTCAGCTCGCTGCTTTGGAGGGACGCACATAATCCCATTCATTCTCAGCTGGGTATGGCATGTGCCATGGCATCACTGTATAGACATGTGATTTTAGGTGGCTCTTTTCTTTCCTCTTCTTGAATTCAGATTAACAGTTATGGGACAAACAGTCTGTGGTGCGTACCGGCGTTGATGGAAAGAGGTGCTGTCTCTGTATGGACAGTAACACAGCTTCTTATGGGAGCTGGGCGCAGCAGGTTGCTGGCGTGGTTAGATACCCAATATGCGATAAGGTGGTGGTAATAACGATGTACGAATGAAGGTTAGGAATACCGGCCCAGATACCATGAAAAGTTGGCATAGGCAGAATTACACGAGCAATGCGAGAATGAGAATGTGACCAGTAACTGGCAACTGCACTTGAATCACCTACCGAGACACCTTTGGACGATCGTTTCATTGAAATGAATGAAGCAAAGCTGTACATCACGATGTGATATTCGTTTGTCGAATGAAGAAGTTATGGTTGTTGTTAAAGTTGATCAAGGATGCGCAGGTGAAGGGTTCGGGAATTGACTGGGGGAATTCTTGGAGCCGGCGTGTAAGAACAAAGCAGGGCAGGGCTGAAGATCCGTGGGCTGTTTCAGGAAATCTCGGTGATTGAAGTCCCCGAGAGATAAAAACGTATCCCTTTTCGTCTCCATAATATTGGGATTGTTTGATCGTCATCGAAGGATCTATGGTTGATTGGGGCGCTCGGAATGAAACCTTGGCCGTCATTGGTCATGGGGAGTTCTCAGATGGGTGAAAGGATGGTGAGCGCAGGTTTGAGAGGGTTTTCGCTTCTACTTCGGGATTCAGGATTGAGGATGTGTCGGAGATTGAGTGGAGGATTAGTTGTTGGGTGATGATACTTGGGACATGTAAGATGAAGTTGAGAGCGTATATGTGAGAGTACTGCAATCACGATAGTCGATGTCTTCCGTTGTCTTTCTTTTTCATCTCTTCTCCTATTCTGCGTAATTGAGTATCTGTGCTACTTGGCCTGTATTGGCGCTTACTGTATCTTTAACATATTGGCGCTGGTTGCCCAATAATCTCTTCTTTGATCATGAAGCTCCCAACTTATGTTCTGACTGGCGCCCTCGCCCTCTTCACTACAACATCTGCGTCAAACATCGCAAGACACTCTGGCTATATCCGGGATGCTGAGCCGACCTGTATTACTCCCGGTGCCATTCCTGATATCGCGGGTTCCCAGATCCGTAACGTTGGTGTCGTCCTGTTCCAGGCTTTCGACATGATCGACGTCTTTGGCCCTCTCGATCCTCTTCAACTCCTGTCTCTCAGCGTCCAGCAACTCAAGCTTCACCTCATCGCCGAGACACTTGACCCTGTTAGCACAGCGCCTGTGTCGATGAACAAGTTCAACTCGAGCTTCTTCCCCGCGATCCCCCCGACCAACACCTTTGATGACGATCTCGATCTGGACCTTCTCATTATCCCTGGTGGCGGTGGTGCGCGGAACCCGAATCTCCAGGCTGTCACGGCTTACATCGCCAAGATGTACCCCAAGGTCAAGGTCTTGATGACCATCTGCACCGGTGCTGGTGTTGCGGCTAGAGCGGGTGTCCTAGACGGACACATGGCGACGACAAACAAGAATGCGTGGGCGACTATGAAAGAGATGGGTCCCAAGGTAAATTGGGTAGCTCCCGCTCGGTATGTGATTGATGGGAAAGTCTGGTCCTCTTCGGGTGTAAGTTCCTCCCAATGCTCCATTCATGCGAATGTTGTCTGACATGACATTCTCGTAGGTTACTTCAGGTCTAGACATCATCTTTGCTTTTATCACCACTTTCTGGGGAATGGATCAGTCGAAACGTATTGCCAACATCGTTGAGCATGTTCCCCGTGTCGCTACTGACGATCCCTTCTCAGAGCACTTCAATATCTCACCCACCGAGGCTCAACCCTGCTCCCAGGCTTGAACAAAGCTATGAGGGGCAGGAAGCTCTACTCAAATCAGATTCATGCTGTAGTGGTTCCGTCAATATAACTCGAGCTTTACTTCGTGATACGATAACTTGTCCCCAGTCATAGTATAGTTGCATTTGCCATGGTGGTAGCGACGTCAAGTTACTTGTAAAAGCTCAGTTAGCATCAATTGTGGCCGAGGCCCTTTATCTTTCGCCAGGTGAGCTCAGGTGTAGCACGTAATCAGTATTGGGGGAAACCGCGCAAGCGCAACGCTCTTCAAGCTCCAAGTTCACGTACATAATCCAGTAAACCTGCTTGTGAATTCGTGTGATCCCATTCTACGCCAAATCAGTATGGTACAAATATCCTTCTCAATTCAGGTCTACCCGCCTTCACGTCCCGATACCCTTTTAACGCCAGGCTCTGCTCGCCATGATAATTAACTAAGATCCATCTTCTCTTCACCGTTGCTGGTGGCTGCGCCTACTGTGAAATCGACTGCGCCGGTGTTGCCAATCAAACGCTTCTCTGACTCGCCCACGAATTTGACGCTACGCGCAGGATCGTAAAATAGCTGGAAGCTACGTTGTACGTCGTTGACCTCGACCTGCTTAGCCTTTCGCTTGGCAGAAACCAATTGCGAAGTGGTGATCAGGTTACTGGCGTATCGAAGACCTGCCTCTTGCCCGATCTTGGTCAGTAGAGCGAGGGCATCAGGGTGCACATCAACCTCTTCTTCTTGCGCTCGGATCGAAAGAATTTGCTTGATCTCATCGGGGTTATAGTAATGTGTGTTGATGATTACGATTCGATCCAAGAAGTCGAGAGGAAGTCCGTGAGGGCTGCGATAATCGGTGCCACGAATGCGCGAGTTGCCTCGGTTGCTGGCCATGATGACCACTGGGGCGAGGTCGTCCTCGAGAGCTCGGTTGATATATGAGAAGCACTCAATGTCGAGCATGTGAACTTCATCAATGAACAGCACACCTGGGACAATTTCGGCCTTGCCCTCTTCCTTCCACTCGCCAACCTTTGTGTTGATTTGGTCCCGGATCTCGCTACGAATCTCTCCTGTGTCGCCCGAGAAGAGCGCTAGGAAGCCCTGCGTCCTCGAATTGATGACATCGATCTCGTGCAGCGTGACGGTGTGTACAACCTCCTTGCGCTTCTGGAGTTCTCCATCAGGGCACTGCAGGAACTTGGTATCGACACCCATGGCATCGTAGTCGCGAGATCGTGCGTAAGACCGGCCGAGTTTGGTAATCTTGCCGGAAGACTTATCGATTGAGATGATATCACCTGCCATAACACGCTCCTTGGTCATGGCATCGATCATTTTGCTACCCATATCGTAGACAGCTTCCATGTCGGTAGTCTTGATGGTTAGCTTTCCTTGCTTTGCGCTACCGGTGACACTGCGATCGATCTGAATCTCGACAACTTCTCCCTCCATAATCTCGCTCTCCTCCTTTATTCGAACGCCGATCGACTTGCGGAAAGCTTGGGTGAGGGCTTCGGTCTTGGACATCTCGAGCGAAAATATTTCTGAAGCGGCGAGTGTTGTGAAAGGGACATCGGGGCCTAGAGACTGCGCCATACCCATGGCTATGGCAGTCTTTCCGGTACTTGAGGCAGGTTAGTGCGCGTAAAGCAGTAAGAGAACTGCGTCAACATACCTAGGAGGACCTGCAATAAGAACGGCACGACCAGCGATCTTTCCATCCTTGATCATCTGTAGAATAACAGCAGCGGCTTTTCGCGCCTTCTCCTGACCTACAAGACCCTGAGAAGCAGCTCTAGGTTCAAGAGTCACGGTATCGACACCGAGGCCGCGAATATGAGAATGGGCTGCGATAAGGTTCAGACCTCGAAGGTCCTTGGACTCTGACACGGTCATCACGGGCTGCGAAATGCATCGTAAGTAATTGATCATGTTGATAGAAAGAAGTCATAACTCACGGCAGCCATCTTGTCGCGTGTTATGCGCAAACAATGTCAAAGGGTTAGGAAAACTTGGAAGTAAAAGGCTGATATTGGGAGTGAAGAAAGCCTGGAAGAATGAGGCTGGAAGCTAGGTCGCGAGAGCTGTACTGTTTGGTACGAGCCTGCGCATACAGGGAGAAAAAATGTTAGTACGCGGCTGGCGCTTGACGCCACATCTTTAGCGCGCACAGCCACATCCATGAGCTTCCATACGGAGCACACAATGAGTGAGCGCAAGAGAATGGAGGATTAATTCTTAAAGAATAGGTAGTACTATGTAAACAGATTATATTTATAGTCCAGGTTATATGAAGTTGAACATATAATAACGTGATGCAATGTCACTCAACTTATCAGTTTCATATGCTTGAAGCCAGCTAAGGTACACTTTTTGTACTCTGTAAGATATGCACATTGATACTCCGCAGAGAAAGAAAAGCGATAGTTAAGGTACCCTACCTATAGTAACTACCTATCTTTGAACAATTCACTCGTATTTTTGGACCCTGGTAGTTGGGTATAATCCATGAGACTCCACCTCGGCACTACAAACAGACGCGATCCCAAAATTAAGCTGCTGGAGCAACCAAACGCAAAACGCAAAACACCGCTACTGCAGCATCTGGCACTTGGGAGTGGATTGCTCGTCCGTCCCAGCGATCGTCATGCACTCAAGCGATGATTGCTTAGTGTCAGGGGTTTTCTTGGTAAATTTCCATATGCCGTAACCACTTCCACTATCAATTGTTTGGTTGAGTTGATCAGTGCTCCCCGAATATTAACTACCTAGGTAGGTACCTAACCACTGAGCACTTGTTTGCACTTGTTTGCACTTGTTTGCACTTGTTTGCACTTGTTTGCACTTGTTTGCACTTGTTTGCACCTGCCCGTGTATGCGCTTGCTTTTTTTTTCTTTGTTTCCTTTCACTTCTAGCCCAAGGGAGGATCTATCCGCGCTCTCGCTCCATAGTACCTTTGTGTCGCTTCTCCTTTGATTCATCTCGTCCTCTTCTGTCGTTTCTCCTGCTTGTCTCTCTTTTTCTCCTCTTCCACATCTAAGCCAGTGGCTCCCATTACAAGTAGACTCTTCCTTGTTCAGTTCAGTTCACTACTCAAGCTAATCACCCCTCCCACCTCGGCCCCCCGCTCCACCAGGCATTCGTTCATCCACGCGACGGGTTTGTCTTATTTGGTCTGCATAGTGCGTTGCGCTACAGTGCACTACGAAATCCAGTGCTGGACACAAGCTCGAAACATCCTCATTCAACCTCCTTGTTCTTACCTTACAATAACACACTACTTCTACTCATCCTGTAGCTGAGTCGGCGCCCTTATACTCAACAAGGGCGCACAGCAGCAGGCTTGTCTCAGATTCTTCGTCCTGTTCCATCAACGAATGCTTGCGTCCCTACAACACTACCCAAGCCGCCATGGCTGGTAGGCGTGTGGAAGATCGCACTGAGTCCTCAGGCACTTTCGACCGCCGTGATGATCGTGGATCAGTCGACTACCGCGATCGATCGTCAGAAAGATATCGTGGTTCCCCGCGAGAACTGTTTCCAGATCGCGAAAGAGAAGCAGGCTCATCTCGAGGTCAACATGCCAAGCGTCATTCGGAAAGGCCATCCTCCAAAAGACCAATAAATGCTGGAGAACATGGTACGAGCTGAAACCTGCCGGAAGGGCAAGAGAAGAGCATGACTGATTTCCGTATCAAACAGGTTCAAGAATATCATCGAACGTACCCAACGGACCGCGAGCTTCAAAGCCTTCCCAGCATGCCATCATGGAGCTCCTTGGCGACATGGCCTACCATCGGAGCCAGTTCATTCACGCGGACGCTAAGCTGCGGAAGACGAAAAGTGAGCTAAGTCAGTCGGCTACGAGACCGACCGAGTTTGCTTCAGTGGAAGATATAAAGCGTAAAGAGTTGCAGCGTTGTGAAGACGAAAAGAAAAAGCAGGAATCAAAGCTTGTACCAATATACCAGAAACTACAAATGAACTTTGATTCTTTGGTCAAACAGCTACTTCAGCAGCCGTCGCCCGTGATATCCGACACACCCCACATTACACCTTCTCCTACGAAAAGGACTCAAGGGTCCATATCAGAGCTTGAGCCACGATTCACGGAACTTCGGAACGAAATCGCTACACTGATGGAAGGCCATGTGCAACGGGAACTCGAAAAGTTCAGGAAGTCCGACAATAGTGAGGTTCAGGGTCTGCGGAACAACCTCAACGAAGAAAAACAAAAGACTCAACTGCTAGCTGGCAAACTCGAGGAAGGTCAGCGCAAGAACCAGCTGCTGGAAGAGAGGCTGAATCAACTTGAGCAAAAGATTGATGGTATCCACTCAACGACAGCACTGCGGATATTTACAGAGGTCGATAAGAAGTTGGATACAAAATTGTCAAGCTTTGATGACAAATTCAGCAAGAGTTTATCAAGTACTGGAGAAGAAATACAGCAGCTACGAAAGTCATCAGAAGATCATACAACGCAATTGGCCAATTTAAAGCACAGCGCTTCGATCGTTGCCAAAAGCAGCACAGCAAGCCCTAATACAGCTATCACTGCGACAGTCGAGCAGATGAAGAAAACCGTCGACATTCAAGGCCACACTATCAAGTTTCTGCAAAATAAGCACGACTCAGCAGTGCTGAAAATTGAGAAGCTCCAAATATTGACGGATTCGAACAAGGTGGATGCGGACCACAACGGAGAACTTCTCAAAACTCAGTCTGCAGTTGTTGCAGAACAAGGCAAAAAGCAAGACTCCTTAGAGAAGGGCATTGAGTCCATGAACAGCACATATCATGATCAAGAGAAAAAATACAAAGAGCTGGACGGTATCGTTGTCGGCCTAGGCTCGACTATTAGAGGGCTTTCGCAGGGGCATGAGTCTCTTTTGGCGGATATGACTGCTCTGAAGTCATCATTCAGGGACAGGAAAAAATTAGAGGACACACAGGCATCAAAAATAGACTCGTTGGAAGTAATCGTGGGGGAGCAGCAGAAAAGGGGCGATGTTCAGGAACAAAGGGTCTCCTCTCTGCAAGATGCCGCTGTAGGCTGGTCGCTTCAAGAGTTCAGAAGATTAACTGAAAGGGTTCAGGGCTTACCACCTACTACAGATCTCAAGCGTCTTCTGGAAGAACTACCGACTCTCGTGGAGATGGAGAAGCTTCTTGCGGAGCAACCACCTGTCGCGGAGTTGAAACAGCTTCTTATGGACGTGCCAAAATTGAGAAAATCTATGTCAGAAGTCATGGCGCGCCCTTCGAGAACACCGACGCCCACGCCTATGACAAGAGATATGGTTTTGCAGATGGTAAAACATGAGGTTGTAAAGTCGGAGGTTGACCTGAAATCAGGCCTTACAGAGAAGTTCCAAGGCATAGCAAAAAGCTGGGGTGTGCTCATCGATAAAGCACACACAGGCACATCCAAATGCGAAGGAGATGTTACGAGGTTGGATGAGCGTGTCGCGGAAATCGACAAAGCCTTGAGAAAACATCAAGAGGAGGCAAGCGAGCGCTCTTCGGAGATCGACAAGGCTTTGAAGGAAAGTCGAAAGGAAGCGAGCGACACGAGCGAAACTTTACAAAGATTATTTAGGGAACAGACAGCGGAAGTCAACTCACTTAAGGGCTCGATTGCCATGGCTTTTAGGGACGTTGACAAGGCACGCAAGGAGGCAAAGGTTGGGACTGATGATGTTCAGTTCCAGTTAGCACACATGACTGAGTGGGCTAAGAACTTTGGCTCCAAGCAGTGGCACGAAAGTGTTGCACAGCAAATCGCGGCGTATGTACCTGCTCACTTCGCGGGACAATTAGACAGTATAGCTACCCGGGTCAGTACACTCGAAAGCCGAGGTAACGACTCTGAGGTTGTCAACAAGAGGCGTAAAGGAATGAATGGCAGTCCGCTGATCGTGGGCGGCACCCATTGAGCAGGATTCAGCTTCGAGATACTGAGGCTGGGGCTGGGGCTGGGGCTGAAGCTGGCAGCTGTATGGAAAACATTCAAGGGATAAAGGCTGTCTCTAAAATCTCATATGATATGAGTTTTGGTTCGGGAGCCCTGGTTTGCTTTTGGTTCGCTTGAAATGGGTAGGCGATAAAGGACGATGGCAGCAAGGTGGCATTATACCCCTAGGGATACGGCGTTATGTGGTCTCGATCACTTACTGTGTTAGGAAAGGATGTTCAATTGAATGTGTAACGATATAAATCCAACCATGCAAACTGCTCGTTGTAAGTCCTGGAGTTCTCTCTAACTTCCTACACCATTTCACATGGAGAGGTTATATTAGTGCCATGGCATGGCAAAGTGAGGGCGTATGATAGGTATGATAACGTGTACCTAGTACCTAGTTATGCATGTGAATCTGTATTGTGTCTGGGTGGCTCATATTACGAATGAGATAAATGTCGAACAAAGATGCGGTTCGACGAGACATGTAAGATCGATTGCGTGGAATTCGCTAGGGTGGAACTATTCGTTGTTCTGAAGGGAGGATCCTCTGTATAACAGACTACCTAGGTAGTGAACAACGTTTTGGTATATTGTTGGTAAGCATCGTCGAAAAGCTCGACAAGGCATCTGTTTTCTCAAGTATGTAAACGAACCATCTTTACTCACTTTATACCTGATATGACGAAGACTGCTAACAGGGTAATAGATAGAAAACATGCACCACTAGAAGCCTGTTTTTATAGAGTGGTCAATGATGTATAGGGTAGACAGTTTCTCCTATGAGATGAAGTATTGATTACCCAAAGTAATGAAGCTGGACGAAACAGGTCAGGGATGGTCAGGGACGGGCCAGGGCAGGGACCAAGTAAACTCAACCATCAGCCACATGAACCTAAAACAATGGAGGAGAAGCCACAGACGGACATGTCCGCTGACATTCCCATTAAAAATCAATACCTCAAGGCCTCAGATTACTATAAAAACAGGATTTTCTTAGACAAATGACAGAAAAAAACGAACAGTTTTACTATGGAACCTAGCGCCCTTTGTACCGTCTTTATTTATCCTTTGTTCTAAACTGTTGGGTCTTCTGGCACCCTGTATCTGCAGTCAAGGGATTGATCCCCCCAAAAAAGGGAATCATATAATCCACTAGGTAGTGTCTACCTAAGGTAGGTATCCAGTCCCCACTCAGGATCGGCCCTTACCTAGGTAGATACCCTAGTTCTTTCCTTCCTAACCTGACTGCACTACTAAGGCCAGCAATTGCTGTCGCTGCCAGTTCAATGTTATTGAGCTGCCACTGCTACTGCTACTGCTACTGCCACTGCCACTTCAAACACAGACTCAGATCTCCACTGCCGCTATCTAACCTTAGCCTTAGTCTTAACAACAAACAAGGAAAGAGAGACAGTAACAGAGACAATCTGGAAATATCCTGAATCACTCTTTCTTATTATTCACCTCTTCTTCTATTTCATTACCTACCTATTCACTCACTTAAACAACCATCCCCCCACTCGCTTTAACTGCTAGGCTCTGGACGGAGCGTTTGGGCTCTGATCCGCAGCTTGCCGTTGGTCTCATCCCCGACACGCGCTAACAGGTACTTTGATCTTCCTCTATCGTGTGCGACTGGGTCACCTCCATGCCTTGTCGCTCAGCATCAACCACTACCACTATCAGCCACCATCGCCGTCGCGACAACCCTGCGAATCAGCTTTGAACGAAGCTCAACTCGAGAATCACATATTTTCAGTCATTCAGATTATTTTCACATCTCTTATTTCTATCGGCGCCCTACCCGACCGCTTCTACCGTCGCGTTTGCGGCCTCCGTACCCCTCGCGCGCGTCACCTACGATCGCCAACCCTCATACCGCACCGCAAGGCACGACATTGTACATCTCTTCTCCCTCCCCTCCATATAGAGTTGCACAATAATCCCCGTCTTCGTCCCTCCGGCATGCTGACATCCATGAACAATGGAAGCCGCGGCGAAGACGGTCCAGCAGCTCACGAAGCGCATCCTGCCCGAGAAGCCTCATCATCTCTCCTACTCTGCCGATTGGCGATATCACGTTCCCGCCAACGAGTCCCGACAGAAGCATCCTGAGGAATGGGATAATCCCCGTCTACAATATTCGACCCTTGTATCGGAAGCCGATCGCGGCGTACTTCTTACAAGATCATACTACGATATGCGTGTTGAGCCCTCAAAGCCCGTCCCTCGCGAGGTGGGTGTTCTCGCAAAGGGCGGAGAGAAGAAGAAACTTTCGCTCAGTGACTATAAGAACAAAAAGACTTCTGGTGTTACCTCGGATACCTCCACCCCAGAACCTCCCAGCGCCAAAAAGCGCGAGCTTGAGCGCGCATCCGCAGAACCAAAGTCTGTATCCGAAACCAGGAAACCCGACTTACAGCGTCAAAGGGATCATCACCCTGATGCTAAACCACAAAAAAATCCAAAACTTCCTGTTGTTGATATGAGGTAGGTTGCGCCATACGAGTTATGATTGTCTGGGTGATCTGCTTGCTCTCTTACTGACTCTGTTATAGACTCCCTCCCAAGCCACCCGCATCCCTTCCACCTCGGCCCGTTTCACCAGACAGCAGGAAACGTGCGACTAACGTCGAAGATGATCATCGGCTGCAAAAACGGTCCAGGCCAGATGTGCCTCGCCCGGTCGATGACCGCTCGCGACCAGTCCGCGACGAACCCCCACGCCGAAAAGATAGAGATTCTTTAGCGCCTAACGATGTCCCTTCGAGAGAGAAACTCGCCAACGCATCGTCGCTTCCTAACGGACGCAGTATCCTCAAAGGCACCAGCACCTCTTCCGTACGCAATCAATCTCCAGCTGGCCGCGGACGTGGTGATTCAGTCAACGGTGCTAGGCCCGGCGCATCGGGGAACATAAAGGGTACACCAGCCAAGACCGACAACACTTCGCGATCGTCTGTGCCCCCGCTGCTTTCACCCCTTCACATAAGCTGGGACAACCAGAACTCATTAGATAGGGATGATAAGAGAAGGGCACGCGAGGATGATGTCCCAAGACCGAAAACCAAGAAACTCGAACCACCGCCGCCACCTAAGACAAAGAACGATGCAGGTCGAGACAGGTCACCGCTTCGTCTTCCTGCATTGTTGTCGCCTACGTTGCCAAGTGCTCTGGAGGCCGAGCTGTCACGAAGAAAGATAACAGCTAATGCGACGGAGGCAAGAGTACACGACGAGAGATACATGGATGAGCCTAGTGAGGAACGATATAAGTCAACAACCGCAAGAAAGGCACCTGTCGAGCATGAAGAACAAAATGAGGACGAGGATTCCAGCCCGAAAGAAAGGAGGCGACTGATTGTGAATCTACGAATATCCAAGCGGTTGCGACAAACGTTCAAGCGTATCTTGGCACTGCCCCCGAAACGCAGAGAACGTTCAGAGAGTACAGAAGCGCCGTCAGCTAGCCAGTCGAAGAAGCGCCCTGCACCAACAGATAATACTGGCGACACAATAGCCGTCAAACGTCCCAGGCTGCCCTCGATTTCTTCAAGCCTGCCACCACCTTCAACGCCATCTAAGAAGGGTGCTGCCATGTCGCGTGTCAGTTCTAGCAACTCACAAGCCCAGACACCTGGTGAAGTAGCCACAGTGACACCCGTGCCTACTGGCTCAGATCGCCCCACTACCAATGGCACAGATATCACTCGGGGCGATAAGGTTGATTCTCGAATGCTCCTAGAGAAACACACCCGATTCTCTAACCTAGGCCGACGTTTGAAGCACGAGGGCGATGTCGCAAACCAGAGATGCAGTAAGCTTGTAAGCAGCGGCGACACGCGTGGAGGCGAATCGAGTCGCAAACAATTTTATGCACTTGCAGTGGAAAGTACGATTGCTTTTATGGCAAGTTTTTATCTTCTTAGCGTCAGCCGCAACATGCAACACAAGGCATCTGACCCAGGCTCCTGGGCGAGCTTGATCAAGATGGTGGATTATTTGCAAAAAGAAACCCGACGAGACATGAAACGACATCAACCTATATACGCTCTTGTCTTGATACTGCAGGCCATTACTGCGGATGAATTTCTTAAGGCATTCACAAGCTATGAGCATATCTCCAAGGAGGATATCTTCGCGCACCAGGCGACTCGTTGTCGTAACTGGCCCCTCATACGGGAAGTTTACGAAGGCATCCACAATTCGCGTCTTCGTGCCGACATCAAGCCGTGGTCCACGGTTGAGGAGGTCTGCCAAGCATCGATGCGTGTCATTCGACAATGGTGCCATGACGAGAATGTTGAGTGGTCGCCCGAGTTTGATCCCAAAGAGGCCAGTATTAGGGTCGCTCGGTAGAGAAGGTTGACCTTCCTTACACACACACACACACACACACACACACACACACACACATGTACACCCTATGAAATAACTTACAGATCGGCCGAATGGGCAGCATGAATTCTGCTCCAAAAACAACTGTGCCTCATGAAAGAGGCACGTGTATCTCATGGGCCACTCCCATCATGCCTATGCAGCACACTTGCTCATTCGCCATATTCACATGAAGTATGTTGATGGTCTATTTTACATTGGTCTGCCGCCTCTTTGAGCTGCTTGACAAGGGTCAAGTTAACATGCTATTGTTTGTACTATGATATCCCCGGATCAAAACGGAAAGCGATCTATTTCTATATTATGTCCTGTCCCAGGCATGGTGTTGCAGTCACCGTGCATTTGTTTGTTGTTGATTTATGTCACAGGACCAGGGTTGTCTTGTAGGCAGGACAAAAGATAATGAGGGGAGGGAGTAAAGGAGCATCTGGCAAAAAAGGGAGCGAGAGGAGAGCACGTTTACAAACCACAGAGTCACCGGCATGCATACATAGATCTGCATGGAACGGAACGAAAACAAGGGAAATCATTGAGCTTGAGGGATGAGGACTTAACTTGGCCTGAAGAGGACTAAAGTGTCAAGTTGTTAATATGAAAGGATATTCAAGCTCATCATGGATCATGAGGTCCCAGCACATATTTTTTGTGCGGCATGCAAGTGAAGACCAGTTACTAGGAGAACATACTTGATGTGTTTGAACATTATCATTCTTTAACACTCTGGCTGTTGCCATGACAAAGGATAAGAATACAAATCACATTATGATTGGACTTCAGACACAGATATTCAAGAGGGATGGATCTATTTTTTTAGTCCACGGCTATACTATGATCAATTGTCTAGTAGGGAACTCGAGCCGATGATAAACAATCTCGTTTTCATCCCCTCTGACAATCTCCCCAAGTTTTGGTATTTTTTACTTCCTTTCATTTCTTTGCTTCATTAAAACACGCGGCAGACGGGCATTGTCATCATGTCGCGTCTAATTAGGTGTGGTTGTGCTTCCAGCCCCTCGAGCGTTCTACGCTTACTTGGAGGCATCGACCTTGGCAACGTGGGCCAGGAGGTCGAGAACACGGCGGGAGTAACCCCACTCGTTGTCGTACCAAGAGACAAGCTTGACGAAGTTGTCGTTGAGGGAGATACCGGCCTTGGCATCGAAGATGGAGGAGTTGGTGTTGCCGTTGAGATCGGAAGAGACAACGTCATCCTCAGTGTAGGCCAGGACACCCTTGAGGTCACCCTCGGCGGCCTCCTTGATGACCTTCTTGATCTCGTCGTAAGAAGCACCCTTCTCGAGGCGGACAGTCAAGTCGACAACAGAGACGTTGGCGGTAGGGACACGCATGGACATACCAGTGAGCTTGCCGTTAAGCTCAGGAATGACCTTTCCGACAGCCTTAGCGGCACCAGTGCTGGAGGGAATGATGTTCTGGGCAGCGCCACGGCCACCTCGCCAGTCCTTGGAGGAGGGACCATCGACGGTCTTCTGGGTGGCAGTGTAGGAGTGGACGGTGGTCATGAGACCCTCAACGATGCCGAACTTGTCGTTGATGACCTTGGCGAGAGGAGCCAAGCAGTTGGTGGTGCAAGAAGCGTTGGAGATGATGTCGGCAGAGCCGTCGTACTTCTTCTCGTTGACACCGACAACGTACATGGGGGCATCGGCAGAAGGAGCGGAGATGATGACCTTCTTGGCGCCACCAGTAAGATGGGCCTTGGCCTTGTCAATGGTGGTGAAGACACCAGTGGACTCGACGACGTATTCAGCACCGGCATCGGACCACTTGATGTTGGCGGGGTCACGCTCAGTGTAGAACTTGATGGTCTTGCCGTTGACGACGAGGTCGTTGCCGTCGTTGGAGACCTCACCCTTGAAGACACCGTGGGAAGAGTCGTACTTGAGCATGTAGACCTAGGGGAGAAGTTGAATTAGTATTTGAGGCCGGCAATGGAATGTACGTGGGGCAGTGAGGGGCAGCTTGGCGGGGTGATGAACCAGTTGTAACGATTGTTCTCTGGTACCACGCCTCGACATGAAACCGGTGACACAGCTTGCAAGATAGTGAGCCACTCTCGAGTTTAGAAGTACGATCGAGAGCGATTCAATGACTGACAAGTTCCAGCTGGATCACGGCATGGCGTTGCAGACCAGAGACGTAATCAAACAACAAGCTCAAGCTTCTTTGGCCGCGGGGTTGTTTTCATATGATCGAACGGGATCGGCGAAGAGGTCAACTTACGGCGTAGTGAGGCTCAATGAAAGGGTCGTTGACAGCAACAACCTCGATATCGGGGTGCTCGATGGCGTTGCGGAGGACGATACGGCCGATACGACCGAAACCGTTGATGCCGACCTTGATGGGAGCCATTTTGGTTATAGGATAAGTTTCTGTTTGGAAAGAGTTGAGTTAGATTAGGATGTTCTTGTCCTTGAGATGATGAGAAGAAAGGAAGAAAAGAGCTGAGGCGAAGGTTGAGGTGAGGGTGGGGTAATTTATATGTATCTGGATGTTTATGACGGAGACCGGAGTGGGACAAGGGGACCGGACAGCTTTTTTGCTGAGGTTGCCACAGGGAAGGAAGGAAGTGGAGGGGGGGTTTGGG
>JAAGWQ010000400.1:0-15377 GCA_013396295.1 Fusarium heterosporum
ATTAAAACCGATTTAATTATTATTATAAGGTTTTAAATAATATATTAAAATTTAATTATAATAATACCTTATTTTAAATAATTAATCAGTTTTTAATAATAAATAAATTAATCTTTATAATTTAATAAGCTATAAGTTTCTTAAAATACCCTTTTTATCTTTCTAAGATATTATTATAATATTATTTTTATTACTTTTTTATTTAATAAATGGTAACTAGATTAATACTATAAGACTTAATAACTTATTAATAGGTTTTACCGATATATATTTCAGTAATTATTATTACTTTTTATTTAAGAGTAAATTTATAGTTTTTTTAGCAATTCTTTATTATTTAAGTATCAAAATCGTCTTATTTAAAAGCTATTTGCCCTATTTTATTTATAATTAAAGCCGTTATTGTTGTTCTATAATACTATCGCAGGGTGTGGAGACGACCCCGCGTTGTTAGACTTTTGGCACGTGATTGTAGTAATTGCCGGATGAGGATTCAAATTCTCAACGAACATGTACTATTCCAGCTCTTCGGTGCCGATGTCTAGGAAGTCTGCTGGGTCCAAAACGGGCTGGTTTTTACCAAAGGAATAGATCCCAAACATGACACCCGTGAAACAACCCCCGACAGGTGGCGCCACCGTCAAACTACTTGCTTCGATGGTGTGTACTTTTGAACTTTCTCCTCCAGCATGTGATGAAAGTTCGTACTTGGTCGGATAAGCGCGGATGACGAATTCAACGTTTCCTGAGTTGCTAAAATCTAGAGTCGAAGTCTATTCGCGATGTCAGTCCTGGTCAAGCTCGATAGTTGCTCAACTTACAGTGAACTCTCCGGCCTTGCCCGCTGTACCCTTGTAGCTGATTTTTGATACCAGGTTCCCATTGTCTCCTTGTGAAGCGACCACTCCTAGGGAAGCATAAGAGTATTGGCTCCACCACAAAACGACTCCAGCTTCATAGCCTCGAACTGTCGGCTTGAATTCCATCTTGGCCCGGAAGATCTGGTTATAAGATGTCTGCTTCCTGAGAAGCATTGCTGGGCATTCAGGATTGGTCAAGTCGTAGCAGTTACCATAAAGTCTCAGTACACCGGGCCGCTCGGTCAAGGTATAAGCCTGCTTAATCGGAGTATCTGTGGTGTGTCAGAATGCTTATTGTTAGGCTCTTGGAGGCAAACTACTCTTTTGATACCATCCAATCTCAAGGATATCCCGCGAAAGATCAGCTCTCCACGACTGGGGACTTGGCTCCGAGGCTGATTTGATGAGCTCTCTACCCGTAGTCTCCAAAGAGATGTTGTTGCCATCGTTGAAAATGGGCCAGCCATCCTGCCACTCAACCTTGACCAAGAAAGTCTCTCGGCCTAACACGGTCAGCATGCTTCAAAAAGCTAAAGAAAATTCGAGTACCTAGCTGAGGTTCCAGGAAAGCTCCTTCATGCTTTACCGGGCGCACGCCCAGCAAAACAGCCCACCAGTCGCCATTTCCGTCTTGGAAAACATCAACATGTCCTGTCCTCTGAACCTCTTCATCTGGTCCATTATACCAAAGAGGCTTTCCCTGGCTCTCCCACGGACCAGAAGGGCCTTGTTTGCTACGGGAGATCCATTCTTGATGACCTGCTTCTGTGCCTCCTTCTGCAGTCAGCAGGTAATACCAATCTCCGCGCTTGAAGATGTGAGACCCTTCTGCAATACCATGGGGTGATTCACGAATGACCTTGGGGGGAGTCAGGGTTCTGCCTGTCGCAATATCGATCTCGGAGATATAAATCGCAAAGTCTTTCTTTTTGGATTCTGGGTCTCGCCATGCGATGCGCATGGTTGTTGAGAGGTAGAGTTTTCCATTGTCATCCCAAAATAGCTAGAACTATGAGTAATGATTCTTCTGAATAAGTGTTATGCTTACATCTTGGTCGAATCCGGGATTGTCAAAATAGACTGGGTCAGACCAGGTACTCTCATCCCAAATATTGTCGGTCCAAACGTAGAAGCCTCGAGGGAATATCCGTTCCTAAAGGATATGGTTAGCACCTTAGATATTCAGCGCAAGAATACTGATTTACATCGGCTGTAGGTCGATACCGGTGAAAGACGCCATTGGTCAGATACCACCTCTTCTCCTCAGGTCGATATCTCAAAGTGCTCGCCCAACTCCCCGCACCTGGCTCCACAGTACGCAAATCGATCTGACTTCGACGAGTGAGTGCATGACCGATGAGCTTCCAATTGGTCAAGTTCGTAGATGTGTAAATGGCGCATCCGGGGAAGAACTCAAATGTTGATGTGCTAAGGAAGAAGGTCGTCGGAGTTGAGTCAGTAGCGGGGACCACGCAGATTGTTGGATCTGGGTTGAAACCTCTGATGACGGGATTGGAGAAAGTTGTAGTGGAATTATCGGACGCCATGATGTTTTGTATGATTGTAGTGTAGAATCCAACTCTTTTTATAGAGGACTCGATGTCTTTTGAACCACCATGGCGGTAGTCCCCACACATCAGACAACGGATTGGGGGCACCAACCCCCACCAACCCCAAATACTGGATCCAACGTCAGGTCAGATCGGTTCATGCTCAAAATTCTTGCCATCTGATTCAGATATGGATGCTCGGCTACCCCTGAAGATAAAGGATATATCATACAAGATCAATTTCTAGTCCCCACGGTTTTGCTCAACAAGGTTTCGCTCTTCCAAACGTCTCCCGGATGTGCTGCCTAAACAGCTGGCGGATAGCCTCATTGTCAGATTTGTATGCATGATAATAAGGAGATCGGGAGAATTTATCCACGACATGAATGTCGGCCCCAGCACCGAGCAGGTGTCTAACAACTGTCACATACCCTGACTTGGTTGCTATTGTGAGTGAACCTTCCCCTAGAATATTTCGAGTTTCAATATTGACCTGGCCGGATTTCAGCAGCCTATGGACAACGTCCTCCCGGTCGAAGAAGCTGGCTGCTAACAGACAGCTGTCACTAGTGTCCAATAGGGCTTCATCAAGCTTTTCCGCTTCAAACAGGAAATGGCGCATTTGTCCAGGGTCAATTGCAGCCAGGGAATTCCCAAGACTTGACATGATGTGCGGTGACTCAGGAAGTGCCTGGACTGCAGAGAGGCTACTAGTTAGCTTCCATAGCAAACGATAGAGTTGTAAACTCACCTGGACCTGTTAGGTCAGAATCAACTCGATTTTGGGGGAAACGAGTAATGCACATGGCGCATCTGCCCCCCCATCCGCGTGAATATCAGACGGCTTCTGATAGAGGTGTAAACCTCGATATACCGTCCAACCCGCCTGGACAGGCTCCTTTTGCAAGTAGTTTAGCTTCTAGACACTCAAGACCTCTGAAAGCGGCCTCGTATAGAAGTCTTCCACCCCAATTGGCTATCATACTTTGGTCAGACCCTCCATCGAGCAGTATATCGAAGATGAACTCTGAGTGCAAGGAGCGAGAGGCAGACACTAATTCGGTGGTCTTTTACCGCGATATTCAAGGTTTGGATCCTACCCATATTTGAAAAGGATAGACATAACCTCCTTCCAAGCTCGATTTATAGGTAACCCCAACAATGAACCCTGATTTTCTACAAAATCCTCGATGACAAAGATCCTGTTTTTAAGAAAGCTTTCTATGACGTTCGTGTGACCTCCATCGATAGCTAAGAATAGTGCTGAATGACCTTCATAATTTCGAGCTCGGACGTTAACTCTTCCTGTACCGATAAGCCTTGTGATAAAGCTTGTCATGCCTGCCGAACAACACAGCAGGAACGGCGTTGAGCCATAAGAATCCGGAGCATCAACATCAATATCCTCTCTACCAATGAGGCTCTGAAAAATGTGCTCCGAGTGTCTTTCTATTGCCATTCTGAGCAACCTCTCATTGTAGGCCTTGTCATTTCTTGTTGCATGAAGAATTTCACTAACAACATCATTATGTCCATTTCGTGAAGCAAATAGGATTGGCGGCCTCCCATTGTTGTCTCCGATCCGTGCATCAGCGCCGTAAGCCTCGAGAAGTAGTTTGACAAAATCGGTGTGTCCTCTTTCGGATGCAAAGGACAAAACAGTTCTACCGTCGACGTCTTGAGAATTCACATCTATCCTTTCAACCAAGGCTTGGACGAGATAAGTAAGACCAAAGAAACCTGCTTTGTGCAGAATGCTAAGACTAGTTGACGCTGTCGGCCAAGTCATCGATGGTCGTAACCCTCGATATTGGCAGTAGCCACTAATCCCCTCGGCAATATCCTCACTTGCTAACAATTCAATGACTTTGGCCTTGAGACTTGGTGTATGACATGCATGGTCCCCCCAACAGCTTGTCGAGTAGTTCAAGAAGCAGTCTTTGCGTGGTTGCGATTTATCAAGAAGACGTTGTCTGTAGTATCCTTGTCTTGCAAACTTGTCGAATAGGTGGGGGTAAGGCGACCTGTAACGAGCCTCAAGTTCCTTTTTCGATTGGTATTTCTCCTGAAGAGCAGTTCTTAGAGGAGCTCTAATCTTCTCAAGCCTTGAAAACTCTTGAAGGAGGTCCAAAAAGATCGAGTTGATACAAGCCTCTGTTAACTCAATCTGGGCGTTCTCACATAAGAGGTCCTGGTGCTTGTTGAAATACTCTTGTGTTGTATAGTGTACAAGTCGAATGATATCGCTTTGTGCATCGACCGTCACCAGACCAACACATGTGCGAACGATGTCCTCTAGGGCTGATAGATTGTCATCATCGAAGCCCGATACACCTAACCTGGCAGCCAACGCTTGCTGAAGCTCACAAGATGTCAAAGGTCTCTTTGTGAAAGCAATGAATAGTATCGTCTGTTTGGCCAGATGGCGATGTCCTGGCAATTGCGCCTCTATCCGATGCATTGCTTTAGAATAAGCGAATTCATATGCATTCGTGTCCTTGGGGCGTTCTTGTAGAGACTCAAGGATGGCGTTCGGGGTCAGCTTGTCCATCAATGAATTTAGAAGGAGGTCCGCAATGAGAAACCTGGCACCAAGTTAGAAATTGTCCATTAGTCCACAGCGGGCCTTACGTGCATCCCATCTGTAGAATTCAGTATCCAATCCCTAACGGCGTTCTGGATTCTATCTCGGTGGCATACAAATTCCGGCAATCGCGAGATGTTCTGATCGATATACTTGTATAAATCTTCATCTTTTGTCCTTATTTCAATGGTAGGGTTGTTCTGGAATCTCCTTGTGATGGAGGGAATGAATCTTGATGTAGCGAACACGCTCGCCTTTGTTTTGCTCTGGAGGTCGAAGATTCCGTCGAGAAATCGCTGCCAATTGTCTCCCGACTGTCGGTTTTCTTGATACTCATCGAGAGCGTCAATCAAAATGAATACCCGTGAGTAAGTCTTAACGACCTTTTCAAGAAGTTCGCAAATTTCTTGTAAAGTAGGCCGTGTCCCTTTTCGATCATGTTTCTTGTGAAGAGGCCTGACATCCTCTGATAGGTAGGGGCGGCGACGGACAAGCTGTTCTAGAATGCTCGCTAGAAATCCTTGCGCGCTCTGTTCATACTGAGGTTGGAAAACGCAGTAAACGTAAGCAATTCCCACGTTTTCGTCTATCGTGAAATTCTCCAGATGATCAATGACGATTGAGGTCAAAAAGGTTTTACCAGCACCTGGTATCCCTGGGCAGAAGAGGGTTTCTCCGGAATTGCTCTTCCATTCGATAAACCTGCTATCACTCAAGAGCCATTTGCCAGTCCCCGGTAATGTTCTAGCAAGATAATCACTCTGAGTCTTTCCGGGTTCCAGGGGGCTCAGCCACTTGAGGATCTGTTGATCATGATCGTTTAGCTGTTGAGAATGTACCTTCTGAGCAGTCTCTGTGATAGAGTCAAACTTTCTTTTCAAGCTACTAAGGACTGCTACTTATTAGTAATCCTCTCAGACATATATTAGGAATTTACAAAGCAATAGTGGTCAATGAAAATCCGCCCTGCTCGCATTCACAAGTTTTGTAGTTTTCGAAGATGGAGTCTGATGGGGCTTTGGTAATAATGTGATTCTTACGTACAA
This sequence comes from Fusarium heterosporum, assembly GCA_013396295.1. NCBI lineage: Eukaryota > Fungi > Ascomycota > Sordariomycetes > Hypocreales > Nectriaceae > Fusarium > Fusarium heterosporum. Next base: position 6,041 of record JAAGWQ010000400.1, read on the forward strand.
GGTTTAATATAATCCATTTGTTGGATGTCGTGTACCTGTAGCTCGAGAAGAACTTCTTTTGCATAAGCAGAAGCCACAGTCGCGGCGTACTCCTGCCATTCATCGGCCTTGTCGTGATCTCCGTGGTCGCAGATACCCCGTATCACAAGACACGGAAAGTTGTCCTTGGCGCCCGCTGCCTCCATCTCGATGCACAGCACTTGGCCGTTGAAAAGGTCATTGATCTTGTTACGTACGGCCGCGTCTTTTATGACACTATCACCGGAGGCAATAAGTCCATAATGAATAGTGCCAGTAAAAGGCAGACAAGCCAAGCCAGAGTCAGGAGTATCATGTCCAGCTGTGGGACTCCCGCCACTGGGGATAATAGAGCAAGACGGAGCTGACGTGTTGGTAGGTGTGGGTGGACGTGTATATTGTGGTTTCAGGAGAGGGCATTTGTGCTCTACTTCGAGAAGTATCTCATGTATCCGAGATCCTCTCATTCTGTGAAGGGATCTCAGCTTGGAGACTACTGTGGAGAGCTCAGTGGGTGGCTTGTTGAGCGAACCAGTATGATTGAAAAAGCCGCCATTTTCGGCCTTGCCCATATTCCACTGGACCACGCCGGGATGAGATCCACCAGGACTACTGACAACTATATCGCCAAGCTGGACTTTAGGTGGGATGCCAGCACCAATGCCAACCAGGAGACCGACTCTGACTTTGGGAAACGAGGCTACCATCCACGCCGCGACAGTTGCCGCAGGGTTGTTACCATACCCTCCATCTGGCAGGCAAGCAATTACCACGTTGTGCGAGCCAATGCGTCCCAAAGTGTATGTATTTTGATCACCTTGGATCTTCGGAAGACTGGGGTGATCGTCGTCGAGCATGGCCATAGCCGCGGTTTGTTCAACAGACAAGGCGCAAATCCACCCAATGGTATAATCATTGCGGTCTTTTGCTTTATCGTCCATCTTTCGTCGCTTGTGTCTGCATCAGCTATCGTGGAGTGTTGCCAGCTTATTGTTGTTTCAGACATGAGAACGCAGGAAACGGTTCGAAAAAGGAGAAGCGGTGAGAAGAAGGGCGGCACACTGATTCAGGCAGACGCCTCAGCCTTGTCCAAAGATAAATTACAATTTTCAACCTTTCAGTTGGGCAGCCTTGACCTCTGCATGTACAGGGTTGTGGTCATCCAATAAGCGTGTATGCTATCGTAGCCCGCCGTCTCAGCTTCACGGGAAGATGAGCTCCACCCTTCGTAGTCAGAGTATCAACGCCGCGATACATTTCTTTTCTTATTCGGTCTGTAGATGTCGCCGCGATTTAGATAGTCAGATTTCTTGACTATCCTAGAGAAGACGAGAACCGATATGATATATCGACAAAACGAACTTCTATTTCAATAACAATAACCAGCGTAATTGGTTTAGTGGTAAAATTCTCCGTTGCCATCAAGCGACATTCGGGGAGCCCTGGGTTCGATTCCCAGATTACGCAAGCTCATATTCTTTGAGGATAATGTCTCTTTTGCTACATCGTCAATTTTTTTTCACTCTTGCCCTTAGTGATTGATCTTTCAGGGGTAAGTACAAGAACCTAGTTTACTCTACTTTTTTTTTCTTCGTTCAGCACGTTTGATTACAAACTAAGAGACAGACATATTAAAGGTGTCGAATATTAGATGCTGCGTTGTTGTTCAAACTTTGGTTTGATACGTGATTATAGTAGTCCATGAGATCTGGTGAGAATCAAGTTCAGCTTCAGGGTTGCCACAAAGGTCGATGGCTCTTGGCGAAGGGCAATATGTGCTTTTGAAGGTGACGGCACGCTGTCTGCATAACGCCGAGATGGCACACAGGAAGTTTCATTGATTGCTACGAACCAACACGAGGTGCAGAGTGACTAGTCAACTACGAGTAACTCTGATGTGACTTATAACAAGACTTTTAGGAATGTTTCGAAGATTATTGGTTCGGAAGTGACATATACTTTCCTTATGGGTCGAGCAGACAGCGGGTAAATCCATGATAGGAAGCCAACAAGTAACATGCGATTTGCCGAGGACAGGGGACGACCAACATATAAAGTGGTCAAAGATGCTGATATGATTATCCCGAACCCGCCTTCCTACAAGTCCCTCTTGCGATACGAGAAAAATGGCTTTGAATCGTCAAGCTGATCCAGCGACCATTGTCCCTGATGATATCGTAAGCATTTCTGATCATCCGATGCGAACAAGACTGATCTGAGCATTGAAACAAGCAGGCAAACGACACAGACTCGTCTCTTGGAGATGCATGTAGCCATGCTATTTCTTCGAAAGAACGAGGTGAGCTCACAGTGTTAGGATAACCGATCATCCACCGCAAGCGTTTCTAGCTCCATCCTAGACTACCGTCGCGAGAATGGCAGAACTTATCACGCATACAAAGACGGCAGTAAGATTTGATCATCTTGTCAAAGCTCTCGAAGAAAGACCATTGACATGCTCAGAGTATGTTCTGCCCAATGATGAGGCCGAGAACGAACGTTTGGGTTAGTTGCAATGACACATTGAAAAAGCATACTACATTGAACAACTAACTCTCCGGCAGACCTCCAGCATAATCTGTTTCTCCTTACTCTCGACGACAAGCTTGGTCTTGCCCTACCGAACGAACCGGGCGCCAAGGTCAAACGCGTGTTAGATGTCGGCACAGGCACCGGGATCTGGGCCATTGATTACGCTGATGAGCACCCAGAAGCTCAGGTAAGTAAACCTCCGAAGTGGAGACGATATATAACTCACATGTGCTTTACAGGTTGTTGGAGTTGACCTTTCCCCAATCCAGCCAAATTTGTGAGATCAAGCTCTCAGAGTCCACATTTCTTATTAGACTGACTGTTGTAGCGTACCGCCGAACCTCACCTTCATAATTGATGATATTGAAGATGATTGGACTTATAACCAGCCATTTGACTACATCCACAGCCGTCTGATGACATCCTCGATTGCCAATTGGACCGATTATCTCAGTAAATGCTTCAAGTATGTTTCTCCTCCCAACCCCATCAATCTCATCTGACATATTCAGCAACCTTACACCCGGTGGATACATCGAACTCCAAGAAGTCGATCTAGTCATCAAATGTGACGATGATACACTCAGTCCCGATAACGTAATGCTCAAATCCCTCGCCCTTTTGACAGAAGCATCCATCAAGCTCGGCCGCGCCTATCAGGACATCCCAGCTCTTGCAGACATTATGGCCGAAATTGGGTTCGTAGATATTGTCGTCGAAAAGTTCAAGTGGCCGATCAATCCTTGGCCCAAGGACAAAAAGGCAAAGTTGTTGGGAAGTTGGTGTCTTGCTAATTTCTCCATCGGCCTTGAGGCGTTCACCATGGCGCCGCTGACTCGAGCCCACGGATGGACTCCGGAGGAAGTTAGGCTGTTTCTTGTTGATCAGAGAAAGGCAATGAGTGACAGGTCTACTCATGCTTACTGGCCGATGTAAGTGCTTTCTTATCTTGATTGTCTTTGTGAACTATCTAACTCCAAATTTCTAGTTACTCCATCTTTGCAAGGAAACCACAGGAGTGAGAGGAGATGTCAAACGAGGTCCAATTAAATTCTTCGATCCATCAAACAGATGTGTCTGTTTAGTAGTATTTAGATATAAAGTTGTTGTTCTATATATAACTTGATGAATGTTGCCTAGCCAGTGGACTATGGACCAATCCTTCGAGTTAGGTCAGCTGGGCGGAATTCCGCCTTGTGGGTCTCGCCAGTGCATAAAGTCAACCAAACCAAGACAATCTCAACCATAGAAACATTCACTTACACAAATCAATTTCACCAAAATCTCCACAATGTCTACCAATCAATTGAACAAAGTCGCCATCTTTGGTGTAAGTAACTCCTATACATCCGCATTCTACTTACTAACCCAACCAGGCCTCCGGCAACTTCGGTGCCCCTATCACAACTGCCCTCATTCAGGCCGGCTTCGACACCACTATCATCACCCGGAATGAATCCACATCCACTTTTCCAGAAGGCATCCCTGTCATAAGAACAGAGTATACTCTCGAGGCTCTCACAAATGTCTTGTCTGGCCAAGATGCTGTCGTCTGCGTTGTCGGCCCCGCAGGCATCAAATTCCAAGCCACTATGATTGACGCCGCTGAAGGCGCTGGAGTCAAGCGTTTCATTGTTGATGACTTTGCCTGGGGTCCCGACTTCAGAAGCTATCCTGAGTTTGAGGCTCTTCGTGCTCAACGCACCGTTGGCGTTGATCGTGCGAAGGAACTTGCCAATAAAAACCCCGGCTTTACATGGACTGGTATCGCATCTGGTAATCCTATCGACTGGGCCATGAAGCGCTTTCCACTTATGGGTTTCAATATCAAGAATCGCTCGGCTATCATCTACGATGGTGGTAAGGAGTATTTCACTGGTACCACTCTTCAAGGAATAGGACAGTCAGTAGTTGGTGTTCTCCAACATCCCGAGGAAACCGCGAACCAACATGTCAAGGTCTTGTCCATCAAAACATGCCAGAATGATCTACTTGAAGCTTTCCAAAACGGTACGGGAAGCCAATGGAGTGTCCAAAAATCCACAACCACAGAATTAATCGAGACGGCGCGAAGGAAGATTAGGGAAGGAACAGGTGGTTGGAATCTTGAGCTGGCAGTAGCTCAGTTATATGAAGCTGGCAAAGCTCGTTGTCTTGTTGCACCATCATGGGAGGAATCGGATTCGGGGCTGCTTGGGCTTATCAAGGAAACTCCTGAGAGCCTTGTCAGTTCTATTTTGTCCACCATTTGAGACTGGGTTCATGACTAGGTCCGCCCAACAAGGCCTTACGTTCCAGCTGTAGGGCACATTCAATGCTCGAAAATCATTGTTCCCATTTCATTTTCTTTTACTGATGCATCAAAATCAGAATAAGTAAAATCGCCATCACTTGAAGAATTTCTGAACTTAGTCTTAGCTCCTATTAATTTGTCTGAGGTCCTGGGAATGCGGTCTAATTCACTGAATTCTTGCCGCTGGGACGGTAGTTCTTTATGACTTGACTCTGGTTTGTCACAATAGCACAAGTTGAAGTGATGATCTACGTAAGGAAAAAGAGGAGGAAATGCCCAGGTACCTTAGGACGGCTTAAATGGCCGAGGGCTTGTAGGTCATAAATTTACAACCTTTTCCCGCCAAAAGGCACCTTGTTCACTTGTCAAGGGACCTGAGAATATACATGTCGATCGTAGTGTTCGAGGGGGCACTGACATCGCAACCATAGTGTTGCTCCCTATCCGGGATGAGTCCAACCATTTAGAGAGCATATAATGTTTCCAACTATTCTTGAGTTCTTTTTGAATTTACAATGCCACGTGAACTTGAAAAGACGCAAGGTATTCCGAGAATCTTATACTTCTACCAGAAACCTTGTTGACCATCTATTGCTATGTGTGCATAGATTCTTGTAGTCGGGTGGAATGGCTTGTGTGTAAGACACTGAGTAAGACTAACCTGCTTCAACATGTGTTTGGAATACCAATACTCCACGTGATGGGTGTGCCCAAGAATACATCCCTGGAAAGATCTATGCATTACGAAATTTGGACGTGTTGTCGAGAGAATCAGCCAGTTTTGCTCTCGTGATAACAAACAACAGCCTTCCTCAGTCAGACACAGAGTCAGCCGGCAAGCAGAAATAAGACGACCAAACTGCAAAAAGGGAACATGAGAAAGCTCCTTGCCTTACTATACTGTTACGGGAGGAACCTAACTTGGGGCTACTTGAATTAACCAATGAAACTTCCAAGGCTCTCATTGGCTTTGTTTTGGCTAGCATCTGAGATCAGGATTATGGGACTAGGGTCAAGAGACTTTGGTCGGAAATACTGCTCACTTCCAAAGAGATCTTGTAAGGGTTCGGTCCGCTTGGCTTTAGCTATTTTGGGGCCTCCATCCACAATCGCATTCGATAGCCTGTGCGGGGAAACACATTTCGGTCTTGAGAATGCTGGATCTGCTCAGCTCTACAGTAGTTGAAACCTTTTTGGGCATGTTTATTGGGAGGGCTTCATGCTAAGGCATGGGACATGCACCTACTTGTCGTCGTCACTCCAAAAATCACGAGAGAAACATTTGGAACCAGTCATGCGCCAGTGTCTTTCAGCCTCCAATTCGGCCGTAACGCCGTTTCGCTGCCGTCGTACAGGGACTATTGGCGCCCTTGGCCGCTTTTAGCCTTTCCAGCTAGCCACTAGTTGGGCTTGGAGCTGAACTGCTACTGGCATGCTTTGGCGTAGCTAACTGAGACCAATAAGGGTGAGAAATAATTCTCATGTGCTATTCTTTACAGTTTTCATGCGTATCACGTATCAATGGTTTCAATTCTTGTAGTTCTAGGCCATTTCAATCCCATGTGCAAGGCCAAGTGTGATCCACTTTGAGTTGGTCGGTTCAACATATAAAAAGGTAGGATTTGACCCTCATTAAGTACAGAATCACATCTGCATTTCATTCTATCTATCTACATCTTCAACAAACTAAAGTTTCATCATGGCAGATACCAGTGGGACATATGGCATCAAGGGCCTTCCGAGACCTGACAATGCTGAGCAACGTCACGCCGAGGGAGGTATTCCTTATGTCAAGAACTTGCCAGTACGCTATGAGATCTCAGTCCTGGCTAGTTCCAACGACCCCTTACTGCGAAAACAATGGACACTTTTCGTCCTCGCGCTTGAAAGGTTCAAAATGAAGCCTGTAAACGAGAAGCTTTCCTACTTCCAAGTCGCCGGTATTGTAAGTGCCGCTAGAGCCGCAGTCAGATGAATACTGATGATTCTACAGCATGGATATCCTGAAACCTCTTGGGATAACGCCCCACCGCCAAGACGAGATCCCAAAAACCCGAAAAAGGGAGATCAGCCTTATGGTGGCTATTGCAACCACAATGGTCTGAACTTTCCAACTTGGCATCGTCCGTACATGGCATTGTTTGAGGTATGTCTTCTGAATTATGTGTAAGGAGTTGAGATTAGCAGCTGACATGCATAGCAATGTGTTTGGGATAATATGGCCGATGTCATCAAACACTGGGTGACGGAACACAAGCTTGACCAAGATCCTGAATATACGCTGTGGATTCAGGCCAAGGATACCTGGCGTATGCCTTACTGGGACTGGGCTCGACGGCAGAGCTATAGTGAGGATTTCGCTTATCCTCAAGTCTTGGTGAAAGGCCCGGTTCGTATATTCCCACCTAAGTCGGTAAAGAAGTTTTATCCTCCTAGTGGACTCTACGCCAATCCATTCTGGAGCTTTGAGAATCCGGAACAAGATGATAATGGCAATCCTCTTGCTTTCGGTGCTATGCCCGATGATAAGAGTAAGTACAACATCGAAGATGATCCTGTCAGTCATAACAAAGAACCGCCGTTCGACGAGAATGATAAAGCATGGTATCCTGTAAGTTACGGAACGACTCACACTGCTTGTTATCTACTAATGTGTGTAAAAGTGGAGCAAGGCAACTGGTACGAGCAGATATGGTATCTTTGCCAATAAGTATGCCAAGAGATTCATAGGTCTCGAGGGCGTCAACAATGCTTGGGTAGCCAATAACCATCTTGCCAACATGAATTGGTATCCCGTCACCGACAAACAGAAAGAAGAGATGAAGAAGAAGAATAAGGACTTCTATTCCAAATGGAACCCTGGAACTCTCGCTGACTCCGTCAACCGCATGTTTTCTCCAAAGTACAACACTACATGGGGACAATTTGCCTCGACGAAATGGACCAAGGAAGGATATGGCAATGACATCACTGGTTTTTTGTCTCTCGAGTACATTCATAACAATGTCCATGTAAGCCACACGATGAATCTCCCCCACTGTTGGTTTGCTAATAAAATAGAACATTGTTGGCGGTTCCGACTATTCGACCGGCGTTGGACATATGTGCGACGTCCCTGTTGCCGCGTTTGACCCTATTTTCTGGCTTCACCACACGTAAGGATAGTTTCCCATTTCTGTTTACAATGTTTAACCTTTGTCGCAGTCAGATTGATCGTCTGCTGGCCATCTGGCAGTCCCTTTACCCTAAGCTCTGGTGGGACAAAGACGAGCCAACCCGACCAGGCGACGAGAATGTCGCCGATGACAAGGAGGATGATCCGCTTTACCCATTCCATGACAAAGACAACGGTGACCCAGTCAAAGACGTCTGGACTGCACGAAAATGTCGCGATTGGACTGTATTCAACTACCACTACGACGATCTCATGACTATATCCGAAAAAGCTCTGGATTCGGAGGGAAACCTCAACGAGCCCGAATACAAGAAGCTTCTTCAGACCTATATTCACAAGACATATCCTTGTACCGAGCACCTCCTTCGAGATATCAAAGAAAACCGATATGTTGATATTCCTGAGGGTCTCACACCAGATGTGTCCGACATCGAGGATAATTCCTGGAAGGACTACATCATCAACGTCAAATACGATCGCTACGCCCTTGGGGGGCAGTCATATACTATTAAGTTCTTTTTGGGTGGTCCTTCTGGCGAAGATGTGACTCATTTTGAACCGCAGAATTTCGTCGGGAGTGTCTATACCTTTGGTGGTGGCTCGCGAAAGACTCGAGATTCATGTGCCAACTGCAAGACTCAAGCTGATGCGGGCGTGTTCTCATGCGCTCAAGTCCCTCTGACGATTCAACTTCTTCATCATACAATTGATTGCGTCACAGACCATCCCATCGAGAAGTTTGATGACGTTGAAAAATACCTGGCGCTCCATCTACGATGGAAATTCTACGGATTTGGAGGCTTTGAGTTGAGCGATGACAGCCTCGAAGCCTTTTCCAACACGGAGATCACGGTGTTGCGAGGAGTGGGACAGCCTCACCATATCGCTCCTCCTGCCCACGTCGAGACATCGGAGTTGCGGGCTTTTAGTGTTGCAGCTGCTGATATCTCGGTGTCTGAATCTTCGACCGAAGCATTCGGAGCATCTGGAGAAACACCTGTTGCTCTCCCACCGCTTTATAGTGCTCAACCTTACGAACGTTTGCCGGAGATTACTAGAAACAAGCACTTTGGTCTGCAGGATGACGGGTCATACAAATTTGACGTTTGAGTATAGGATACAGGCCAGTAACGTACAAAGTTGCAGGATGCAGAAGGTTGCAGAAACATTGGAACAGTGGTGGCAAGTTACGAGATTGGAAACACCTATGTAAAATTGTTTTTTCTTGCAGTGAGAAATGAGACAATGAAAATTAAAAAAGAAAAGAAAAAAGAATTCAATGGCATGTTTGAAACATGTGGCTGGATCTCTCCCGCCGG
>JAAGWQ010000403.1:0-27653 GCA_013396295.1 Fusarium heterosporum
CCCCTGAGGCTCTTGGTGGCCCGCCTCCCCGTAACATGCCTCCTCCCCCTCCTGGATTCTTTGGCGGCCCACCTCACGGCTTCATTCCTCCTGGGCTTGGCGGCTTCAACGGACCCCCTGGGCCTGACTTTCCCGGTGGACTTTTCGAAGGACGCGGTATGCCACCTGCTGGCAACCCCGGGCGCGGCGCCGCTTACGGAAGACCTTAATATGTCCTTCGCGAAAGGGGTCTCTAACCAACAAACAACCCTCGACGGTCGAGTCTGTGCCGACTCTGTATGAGATATATCAACTTGTTCACCTAAATCCTTGAAGGGAAAGACCTCGATCAACAGGTCTTCACCCTCACTACTGTACAAATATTTACCAAAACCAACACACCGCATCTTTTAACTCATGCTTGGAAGACAGGACATACCCTGTGGCTAGCAACTTGTTTTTACATGTCATTTTTTTGGGAAGCACGGCGATGGGGGGATCAAAGGAATATAGGCATGAAGGTAAAAACGGTAAATGTTAGGTAGTGGATTCAATGGATTATGGTTCATGAGTATACGTGATTACTGCTTACTCAATACACTTGATAAATCTTGTGTGCCAATGGAAAATACATATCGCGCGCCTTCATGGTGATGTTTAAGTATGAAAATAAAGAACTCGAAAGCTTTATATACCATGACTCAAGTTATGTACCTATCGATGACCTCAGAACTGGGTGAGCGACCAAGGCAAGCAAGTCCCAGAAAATGACAACTGATACGCAAAAGTCGGAATACAACAACGCCACGCTTCCGTCGAGGGACTGCAAGCCCAAAAACACAACCCATTTGTTGACTCCGTTTCAAGAGAGGAGTAATTTTAGATACCAGTGGTATCCAATTGGCTTGCGCTGGAAGGACTCCGTTCTCCCTTCCGCGAAACGCTTCTTCGATACGTCTCCTCCGACGAGGTGTTTGTCTCGGTAGTCTGCGTCCGCCGAATAGTCCGTGATTTTGATGAAGAAGCTGAAGAGAGTCCCCCGCTCCAAGAACCCTACTTCTTGATTCCGAGGAAGTTGCGCCTCTTCTTCTCTTTGTGGAGCTTGGCTGGTTCTTCATGTGGTGGTGGTGGTGGTTGTTGGACACTGTGATGTGATGTCGGACGCGGCGCCCCGTTGTTACCGTGGTTGTTAATTGACATGTTGGACATGGCGGCTGTGGGAGGCGCCATACCAGGGCCAGCATTAGGTCTAGAAGGAAGGCCGCCTGGTCGGTTCATAGGACCAGGGGCCATCGATTGCTGTGATGGCATTTGTGATGGCGCTGGCCGAGGAGGAGCTGGACGTTCCAAGAGGTGCCGGGGTGCGTGTCGTTTGGGTCGTTCTAAGGGCAGGTCAAGTTTACGCCTGTCACGGCTAAGATCGCCTACTTGGCGGATGAATAGTTGAGGGCTTAGCATATGAGACGTTACCAGGATGATATCCCGGCTACGCGCCTCTCCAACTTCGTAGCATGACCGACTCTCACTATAGGTGGCACCTCCAGCCATGAACACAATCAATCGTTGTCGGTTCTCTGGTGGGCGACGACCAGCTGCGGCCCAGTTTGGCCGGCCAGCGCGAAGGGAAGCTCCTTGTGCTATGTTGAGCTCCTCGTTAGGATCCAGTGGCGGCTTGACATAGGGGAAGTGGACTTGGTCGAGTAGGCCTCTTGCCAAATGATCCACCATGTGTTTCACTGCTGGCTCGAATCGTGTCAAGCCGTATTCCTCGTTCAGCTGTGTTGTTTTTGGATCAATTGGGAACAAGGGCGCCGGGAGCTGGCGCACATCTTTGAGACCGTGCGTCATGCGTCCACCAAGCTGTTCAAGATTCTGTATAATCTCGGCGTCGGACTGAGGCAAACCTGCGTGTGCAAGCAGTCGCTTGATATCCTCGCTAATAACGCCGTCTCGGTATAGAATGAAAAGGAAGATGAGTCGCAGTCTATCAGGGAGCGATACTGATTCATCATCCAACAGTGGTACGATATGTTCGAGTATGTTTTTCGGTCTCTTGAAATCCTCGTCCAGTCCAGACGCAAGAGTTTGTTCGATGTTAGAGATATCCATCAACTTGTGCTTCTGGAAGATATTCATGCATTCTTGCGCCATTGTCAAGTGAAGCGAATATGCCTCCTTCATCTCCTGAAACTGCGGCAAACCTGCCAACATGTCCCTAATTGTATTCAAGTTGGTCGTGTCGGCGTTCTCGTTGGTAAAGTGGGGATTTTGTTGGAGGAACTTTTGGAAATCACCCATAAGTTTGTCAATCGTATCCTTCATGTGTCTGTGACGATTATCCACCCAGATCTTGTCCTTATCTGTCAATTCCATATCCTTCTCTTCTGCTTCGGCGGTTCCCTCGTTGATGACTGTTCGATAGGTGACCTTGTCGCCGTCCTTGATCGGGAGAAGATCGTGTGCCATTGCTTGGTAGGAGAACTCGTGCACGAGAGGTGCCATCAAGTCCATAGATCTGTCTGTGATAACAAGCGTGGCCTGTGGTCGTTGTGAGGGTGGGGGGAAGCTAGTATCCCATTGCGCATATGCATCAAGCTCTTCCTGGACAAATCGAGCCAAATGCGTGCAGAGGACGGCTGCATCGTGAATTGCGCCTTGAGGCTTATAGTATCGCACCTTGGGGTATTCTCCGAGTGTGATACAAAGACCAGCAATCTATCTTCTTATCAGCACATATTGCGCAGTTAGGGCGCAGACTGATGTCCTACCTTTTGCGCTAGACCTTTCATGTGTGTGGGAACAATGGCGTTACAAGCTGGGTGGTAGAGCATGGGAAAGCTCCATGGGTCGCGAAGAGTAACAAGATGCGATTCTCGAGGTAGAAAATCGACAAACATTGTCTGGAAGCCAGCGCGAAGTTGCCGGGCCCCAGGAAAGTCGTCGATCTTGCGTCGCAATGAGGGGTCGAGGAGGCCGGTCCAAACGAGGTAGTAGCTGCGATAGCGTTTCATCTCGAAATCGGCGAGGAGACACTCGACAGCAAAGGATTCGGGGGAAAGAATGTAGATTGCGTCCATCTCAGGGTTCGGTTCGCGACGGTTCTCGATTTGCTCGATAGCTGGATGGGAAGCTGGTCAGCACCAGGAAGATAGCTGGCTGTAGGGGCGTCAGGTGGACCAACTGGCGATGTTGTTATTGAGAATGTCATCCTCCTTGACGACATTGTCAATGATCTTTTTGGAATTCTCGTCGACAATCAGACATTTCCACTGTTATGTGAGAGATATCAGTCAGTTGCCAAGTTCTAGAAGCCTGGTTGCGTAGGAGAGCATTATGCAACTTACATCGCCTTTAGTGATCTTCTTGATCTGCCCTAGGATAGCTGGAGTAGGCGCATTAGTAGGAGGATCTAGCGACATGTTGCTCAATCAATATAGGGCGTACCATCGTGCTGTTCCTGAATGATGGACAGCCCCATGGTGTGTTGTATAGGTGGGCTGCCCCGTCAAGCCTTCGGATATGGAGGTTGATGGAGCGATACTGAAGCGTGCGGCTACGAGAGGAGCCGTGCCAAGTGTGGAATCTAAAGCCGAGCTGAAGCAAAAGCGATGATTTATTCAATCGCGAGGGTATCAAAAGTAAAGGAAGAAGAATGTTGCGAAATAAAGAAGCGTAGGTTGGAAGTATCGAGGTTTGGTTTGGGTTGGTTTGGGTTTAGCCAAAGTCAGGAGTCAAGTTTCCCGTTTGGCGGGGTTTCATCATCCCAAGGCATGAAGAGTGTGGGCCCCCTTCTGCCAGGCACCTGGTTGGTTTGTGATAGTCACTGTAAGGTCCCTGAGTTCCCGGCAGCGCCAGGGCCTGTCCTACTGAGCTAATTGGAGCGGTGAATCAGCCTCACTTCGATGAGGTCATCCGGAATGCTTGGAGTTTAAGTATATTTCAACCGCACTTTAGAGCTGCAAAACAAGGCATTGGTTTGGTGATTATTATTATTATTATGTGTTATTATTTCTGATACAGGTATTATATGTATTGCCGCTGCACCCAAGGGTGAAACACTTGACCAGCCCTGAGACCCTCGATATGCCTCAGTGCTCAAGCTTTGTCCTATGAGATTAAGCCTCAAAGTCCGAGCATAAAACAGTGACGTCGAGCACCAGAAACTCTCGTGATATCCTTTTGAGAACTTTAGGTAGTCATCAAATGTTATTTTGAAGCATGTGGGATTCACGGTGTAAGTCTTAGGTGCGAGTGACTTAGAGCATCAGCCGTGATTGATATTGGGAATGTGATGTGGCATAACCAGCCAGAGCTTGTTCATCTTTTTCTTGCTCTTGTTGATCATAATCCATCGTTGCCATTCCCTTTCAGGTAGCTCTCCACGTCGACTCTCCCGTAAATCTCACCCTGCAATCGCTCATGCCGTTGTCGTTCTTTGGCCTTCAGTTGTTTCAGCTCGTGTCGGTTCAGCTGTTTAGGCTTCTCTTCTTTCTTCTTCTCCTGTATCTCCTTTGGTATAGTAGCGCCGACTCCGAGGGTGTCTTCCTTCGCCTTGACCTTTATAGGATATCGCATACCCTCGCCTTCCCTGCCCAGACCTTGTCGAGCATCCGGGTCCCAGCCTTGCGACTTTAGAGCCCGCAAACCCATTCGGGAGCGGTCGAGTGCTGATGGGGGATGTGAATGTTTCAGTGAGACCTGGTGGGCGAAAGATGCTTCGTGAGGCTGCGAAGTGGATGTGATGGATAATTTGCAATCTGGACATATTTGCTCTGTCTCTGCGGGCTCTTCTGCTGAAGGCTTTTCCTCTTTACTGTCGGGGGTAGGTTTCAAAACGATACTAGCATATAAATCACCAATAGAAGTATCTGTTGATTTGGCTGGAGTTATCGTGGTTGTGACACCAGCATCAGGGTCACTGGCAGGGACAAACTCAACCCGCGTGCGCTTCAGTCCTGACCCGAAAGCACGTTTGTAGTGCAATGGAACATCCTCTTCTCCGTTGCTCTCATCGGAGGCGTCGTCTCTATAGCGGCGCATGGTAGAGATGTTATGGGTGGTGGTTTTGTGTAAGTGTTGGAGGCAAGTTGTTCTGGAAATGAATGTTGCCTAACCTAAAGCATTTTTCGGTTCCTCAGATCTTACACGACTACCCTAAGGTTACCAAAGTCTTGGAAACTATTACAATTAAACAACACAAGTTTATTCCTTTATTCTTTAAACCTTATCATCGATCCATCCTTGGTATGATCTTAACAATATCTCTAGAAATGTCAATTTATCAACACATCCAATAGAAACCATCACTGAGGCGGCCGACCTGCAACCATCACTAGGTTACTTTGAGCAACTCAACTGAGAACTGCACAGCTTACAGCATATTGAAATGTTGTAGTCACACATGCATGCATTCTTGGTAATGTAAGCCACAGACTTTAATAAGCCAACAAATCTGCATAATGCGTGATTTTGCGGAGATAACAATACTATGCGTCGTGTGTTAGCTTGCTCTTCGGGGTTGATGTTCGTGCCTAGAACTTGTCGCTCATACGTGATTTAAAGGTGCATAGTGACATCGAAGGCAGATGTTGTAATACAGTTTTGTCGGCCCATTCCGTTTTGAAAACATGCGTATTATATGCTATATCACATCTGTAGTTACTCTTATATGCTGGCATTGAAACTGAAGTATAAATATCCTCGTCTGCCCGCTTGTACGTCTAACCTCAACACGTAGCTCAATAGGTGAAACTGAGCAACCACCCCATACATACACCTTCTATTCTAATATATCCTGTCGATTGAATAACCTAGCAAAATGGCTTCCGTAGGAGTCAACAGCCATCCCAAGGTCATTATCAACGTCGGAGCCAAGAACGCCCCTTTCTTCACCCCAGTCCAAGACCCAGTAGCAGGAACACCCTACGATGTCCAACCTGAAGGCAGTCTCTTCTCACCCCTCAAACTGAGAGGGTTGACTCTACACAACCGAATTATCGTCTCACCTATGTGTCAATACTCAGCAGTCAATGGCTATATGACACCCTGGCACAAGCAGCACCTTGGAAGTTTCGCAACGCGAGGCCCGGGTCTTATCATAACCGAAGTCCATGCTGTTTCGCCAGAGGGCCGGATTAGCCCTGAGGATGTCGGCATCTGGGAAGATGGACAGATGGTGCCGCTCAGGGAGATCATTGACTTTGCTCACAGTCAGGGCGCCAAGATTGCGATTCAGATGGGCCATGCGGGGAGGAAGGCGAGTACAGTTGCTCCCTGGCTAGATCGTAAGAGCACTGCTGTCAAAGAGGTAAAGTATACGATCGTAATAATTGGATAAGAAATTGACTGCGACTAGGCTAATGGGTGGCCCGACGATGTAGTCGCCCCAAGTGCAATCGCATACAGTCCAGAGTCTCTTGTTCCCAAGGAAATGACCAAGGAGGACATTGCTAAATTCAAGCGAGACTGGGTTGCAGCTGTCAAACGAGTCCTCAGTGTTGGTTTCGATGTAAGGCTTCTAACAGAATAATTGTAAACCAAGAAATACTAATCCTCACAGGCCATTGAAGTCCACGCCGCACACGGATATCTCCTCAATTCGTTCCTCTCACCAGCCTCTAACCATAGAACAGACAGTTATGGCGGATCATTCGAAAACCGCATTCGCCTCCTCCTTGAAATCGTCCAATTGACCCGCGAAATCGTCCCCGAGGACTTCCCCCTTCTTGTCCGTATTCCTGGAACCGATTATCTTGAATTTGATCCTTCTCTGCCACAGTGGAACGTCGAACAAGCAACACAACTAAGCAAGATCCTTGCAGAAAGTGGTGTAGACTTGATTGATGTATCAGGTGGTGGCTTGGACAGTCGTCAGAAGATCACATCTGGCCCCGGATATCAAGTCCCGTATGCTGCCGCCGTGAAGGAGGCCGTCAAGGACACCGTAACCGCTGTGAATTCCGTGGGAATGATCACATCTGGAAAGCAGGCTCAGGGTTATCTCGACGATGGCTCAGTGGATGCTGTGATGGTTGCCCGCGGATTCCTCAAGAATCCCAACCTGGTATGGCAATGGGCCGACGAGTTGGGCATCGACATTCATGTTGGCGCTCAATGTAAGTTCTTGTGCACAAATGTTGAAAAGCCTGTACTGATAATCGCCAGATGGATGGGGGTTTGGTTTAACCAAAACTCACCGACCAAGAAAGCTCTAAACATGGGCGTGCATGCTCTGACGTTGCCTTACTTTCAAGACACTACAGAAGCTTTGTTACAGAGAATGAATAGCTTTTGGAACGGATGAGTGTTGATAGAATGTCTTGCTCACTCGAAGTCGCTTTTGCCAACCAGGAATGTTCATAAATCTCAGCAATTCATAAAAGTCTCGTAATATGTTCTAGTTCGTCGTTACTCATGATGATCCTGCCCATCATATCTCAGGCAGCTTTATTGCTCGCTCGACGCGATGCTCGCATCTTCTGCTGTGTTCTGGCTTTCTGTAATCGTTCGTCGTCCATACTCTGCCGCCAGGAACAGTCGGAAGCAAACTCGCATGTTCCACACTTGAATGCCTCTTCTATGTCAACGCCCTTCGCATTACGCCTGCCTTTCCACCATTCCATGTAGTTAGCGAGATAGGTTTCCAAAGCCTGGTGTGAAACAGGAAAGTCATGCAGATCGATTTCGCGACCATCGCTGCGGTGGACGTATTGGACCCGGAGCATGTTTCCAAGGGAGTTTTCGCCTTGCGGAAAGGCGAGTTCAAGCTCCTGCCGAACAAGAGGAATAAGCTCACGCAGTGTTTGATATTGCAGCAGATCGGGGCCAGCTGAAGAGGAACTCTGGAAACTAGAAGACTGATCGTCCTGCGTAAAGTCTGTTTCGGTTTCTGATGCATCAACGAAAATCTCATCATGTAGACTGCCAACTTGCGCTATAAAAGTATCCGAGAAGGTCTCGTCTGGGTTAAGACCGTATCGTCGAAAGACCTTGATAAAATCGAGCTTTCCGGCAGCCATATCAGATAAAAATCGATGATAAAGGAGTAGCTGGATCTTTGCAGGTCGTATTTGAGCGTTTGAAACAGGAGTAAAAGATCCGCGTGTCTTGACGTCCGCTAGATACACCTTGGGCTGCGAATGTTTCGTATGGTTTGTGTTTTTGGACGGAAAGTAATCTGTCAACGAGGATTGCCGTTGATTTGCCCCAGAATCTTGACTAGAGAGCTCCGCCTCGAATTCAGGGTTGGGGTTCTCGTGGCTCACGCTATCAATGACTCCGTTGACAAGATTCTCATCAACCATGCCCCATACTTCCAGCTCACGAGTGAGTCCCGTTTCGCGCAGAGTTCTTAGTCCTTGAACCAAATTCCATAGTTTGAGTCCAAATGCATCTTCCTTAGACGTGATGTCGATTTGAACTGTGGTGTGGACTTCATCTTCGAGCTTTTGGTGGATTTTAGAGCCTTGCTTCATAGCCGCTGTCCTGGTTCTCCTGCCCCCAGGTAATCGAGTGAGAGTGTACCAGTATTGCAGCTCGCACCATGCACCAGAAGTAAGGTCAGTCACAGTCAGTGGTCTCTTAGGATAAGATCTGAACCGCTGCAGAGGCGAGCGGCCATCTTCATTTTCGTCTACTGCGGATGCCGGTACAGGAGTGACTGTTGATTCCGACTTGGCAGGCGATCTGGACTTCAAGCTTGTCAAGGCCTTGCTCACTAATCTCTTGGGTCAGTTAGTGTGACAGAATCGCATGAGGAGGTCACCACGTACAGTCCGGGTAGAGTACGTCCTCAACTGAGGATGCAGCGGGGGGCGTTGGCAAACCAGATGATGCCTCAAGCTGGTGAAGCGGCTGGCCTCTGTACAAATTGCTTGTCGGGGGTGATTGAAGGCGTTCCGGGCCAAGAGTTGATGTGCTCTCAATCTCGGCAGCGACATCATGGCTGAGCAGACTCTCGGTTTTTCCAGGAACAGCGTCTAAAGCTAATAACTTTGTATCAGTTTGAGAAGCAGCAACGTTGTCCTTCTCAGTCGCCAACTGGAACAGCAGCTCTTCCTCTTCGACGGAGAAATCGTAGCCAAATTCGTTATCACTATCTAACGTCATGGCAGCCGCTGTCATGAATCATTGTTTTTGCCCCGAGGGGAATGTGGCGGGGAAGTCGATTTAGTGATTGCAGCTAAATTTAGCCAGGATTGTAATGACGAGGATGAGTTTTTGGCGTCCTTGGTTTAGGGGAAAGACGCGCGAGGAAGTACACGAGGTCACGTGGGATGGTAAACAGAAGCAGCTGCCTAAAGATGGGACAATATATTCAATGATTGAGTGTGTTTACAGTTGAACTGAACTGGTCGAGATGCTGAGGATGCCAGACATTCGCTCTTCTCCAATGGACTTTTTGTGGGACATGGTCTCTGAACCATTGTCTCTGTTGCAAGCAGATACGTCCGCGTTCAGCCTCTCATTCGTGGCGATATAAAGAAAAAGCAGACCGCACTGATGTACAAGAAAAGATCGGGTTTCAAGGCTTTCATCTTCGCTGTAAATCCTGAATAAAAAGTCCTACATTCTGCCTTGTTCACCAGCTGAGCCGCCTTGAAACCCACTACATGATCTTAGACCACTGCACTGCCCTATCCTGGCTGCCTGCGACTACCCCTGGCTTGTCCTAGAAACACTTATCAATTCTAGGCTCCCAAGTCCTGGTTCTTGTTCAAGGCAGCAGTCAAGTGCAAATCGTTCACACATTCCACAAGAAAGCCCAAAGGTTTAGGTCTGTCAAATCAGAACAGAAGTCGCTATCTTCGGCATTCAATCACATCCCGTTCCGCAATGTCCAACGTCCTCCGAAGCCGTCGCCCCACATCCGGAGCCGAGACCGGGAAAGATGCCGGAACAAATACTTTAACGACTCAGCAGACATTCATGTCGCTACCAACAGAAATTCATCTTGCAGTCTCCAGATTCCTCATCTACCCCGATGCACTCTCTCTAAAACACACCAACGCCCATTTCTACAGTCTTGTCGATACAGGCATCAATCTCAAGGTAGAATGGCTAGTAGAGCGGAGGAGTCTTCATCTCGAATGTCCCAACGACAGACGATGTGATCTCGGAAGTGACCTTCGCTTCTGTCGAGGGAGTGTGCCGTGAGTTCATTTACTGCTTGTTTCATCCTACAGAACAATTAACTAACTAGCGCAGCCTGCTTATGCGACGTCGGCGAGAACACGTCGAATGTGAATCTCGACCAGGCCTGGGGTGTCTCGTATACGGAACAAAGACATGTTCTCATCGCTCATTACTTAGCAAAACACTCCCACAATGGATGCAAGTGAAACTCACTATCGAAGTCTGGTGGATAGTGTTGGCGCTTATACCCATTATATCATGTTGGGTGTGGTTGGCTGAGTTGCCCTGGGGGGATATCCTCATTCATTGACGGTGAGCGTGTCACTTTAGGAATTTTCTGTGGTGAAAGGTACATTGGGAGGCTTGTGTTTGTTAGCGAAGAACCGAGTCCATAATTATAATCATGTAAGATATAGCAAATAACATGAGGGTTATAAAAATCAAAACTAGGGAGTCTTCTGCGGCTTGTTAGAACATTGTCTTTTGGGTTGTGCGTTGCACTCTCTTTGATAACATCGATTCCGCCAATCGAGATCGAAATTTGAATACGAGGAGAACTCGATGAACTTCTCATTGCGTTGACCTTGTTACTATTCTCTTGGAGGTTCACGGGATACAGCCATCACCTGCATGACTGCACAATGGTGACCTATGGTTTGTCGCTCTGCAGCTACAATTGAGCTGCCGCAGCCCGTCGATACTAACAAATACAGCCCCTTAAAGATATATAAGGGTATTCGAAAACACAGCTTGGTCGTAGTTTGCCGAGGCAACGATCTAGCTGATCCTCAATATCCTGCTTTTACATCCGTTGTGAGTTGAGGGTCTGATTTCTCAAACCAAGCTTGCTATGTTTGGTCACATCACAGTGAGTGCTGAGAAACATCTGTATGAACCCGAATAATTCAAGATCCATGATATTGTTTGCATTCGAAGTAACACAACCAAGACGGTGAGTGAATGCTAATCGGCAGGAACCTGGACATATACATACAAGTACAAGAAGTAACACTATCGCATTGAGCCATTCTACCCTATCACCATACCAATATCATCTCAGGGCAAATCATCTTCAGAATCATCCACCAGAAACCTAAACCAATATCAGCAAAATGCCTCTCTCCATTACCGTCAACAAAAGCCATATCCCACTTCTCGAGAGCTTCATGGACGTACTTCAATCGCACGTCGATGATCTGTTAATTCGTCTCTCAAAACTACACGAAATCAGGGATCATGTACCAGAAAACGAACGTCAAAATGGCGTGAACATGGACCTCCTTATACAACAATGCAGCATGGAAGTCAACTGGGCCATCCAGAACATCAATATGTACAAGGAAGTTCGAGAAATGGCTCAGGGACAGAATAGTGTCTCCTAGAACTCAAAGATCCGCAATCCTTTGAGCAGAGACTCGAGTGGTTGGGGTCAGATACTGGGTTGGCATACTACGAAATGGGCACCACAGGATAAGATGACGAGATGGACTGTTTCAGTATCATATCGCCCGAGCGAACATGGAATGTACGGAAAGAATCACGGGAATAAAGGGACATTCAATACTCTTGGTACTATCTTAGGTGATACACCGTTGGCACAAAAGAGACGCTATCTGTCCTGTAGAAGTCTGTGAATCGACGTATGAACCTTTCTTTGCAACCTACGGATTTGTTCAGTTCAAGCACGAGCTTGTTAAGGACTCTGTTCCCATCGTGATAGTTATGTTCCTTTGCTAGTATCGCTGGATATGACCACAAAAGAGTCTGTTCTAGACTATCAAAGGACAGGAATGACTCTAGAGCAATATCAGCCCAATTTTTAATATACATAACCAACAGGATTCATTTCACAGTTGCCAGCAGCATATACCAGACCTCAAACCCTTTCCTGAACAACATTCGTGTTCTACTGTCATGTAACAAAGCACTGTTAGGATATTCGCGCAAGGTCTGGTGAATGCAATGTATTATTGTATTCTCTGTGCTATTGTTGTTCAACAGTGTTATTCGAAGTTGTTCGAGAGGACATGCTCGGAACACTTTTGCAAACCTCGAACCCTCAAGAAAACAATACTCGCGACTTGACTTGCACTCAAACAAAGGCATTGTCTGTCGAATATCGCACAGGGCAGTCTGAAACCTACGAACAGCATATCAAGGCTTGAAAGTTTCGTCTATAAATTGCATGCTTGCCTCCCATCCAGTTTCGATTCTCCAAACCAATCGACTCTTGACACCCATCAAGTGTTTGTCTACCAAAAGTCTAACCGATAAACACTCAACAAGCTTCCCCCCATTTTTCTCACTAACCTCATCATGTCTTCCCTAAAGAACATCTTCTCCAAGAAGCAAGGCCCAGGCCAGGCTTCACAAGCCCCGGAATCCACATGGACAGTGGCTGATTACCGTGAGCGTTGTGAGCTCTTGGAAGTGCAATTGGAGAATCAGCGAAAGGAGATTGCTGCCTTGAGAACTCAAGCCATGAATGCCGAGCATGAAGCTCACAGCACGCGGCGAATGCTCAAGAGGGCCCGGGATGCCTTCTTCACTGCTTCTAGTGAGCTCGACAACAACTTCCGTCTCAGCCCTGCTAAGAAGGCTGTTGACGATGCGATTCAGAATTACCACAGTGATATGCATAAGGCTGAGGCTTACAAGCAGATCAAGAAGCTGAAGGAAATTGTCGACGGTGCCACGATCCGACTCAAGTCGTTCGCTAACGAACTTGACGCTTTCCTCAAGTAAGGACGTTCTGGGACCTCGGTGAGTGAGTGTGATTTGGAATTTTGGAGTTTAGGTAGACCGATTGTTAACATTTAGCTTTCTGGAGGATACAGCTGGAGCGTTTGGATCAAGTCCTTCAACAGGTAAGCCCCCTTCCAATGATATCCTCTGACCTTTCTTTTTGTCAGATAGATCAATAAGAACACAAAAAAAACTCTTGAAAAATCACTCTTTAACTTGTCCCATTTTGAAGCTCTCGTGATAAACAAATAAAACGTGAAATGTGTGCTATAGCATGTCTAATTCTTTCCACCATCTTTTAATTCCTGCTTGATCCTGGTGATGGTACCGGAACCACCATATGTCAATCCTGTGTAGACCATCGCCACGCTTGCGCCAGCGTTAAGGATCTGTCGTGCTTGTTCACCGTTGGTGACACCTCCTGTTGCAAAGATGACCTTCTGGGTGTGGCCAGTGGTGGCTGCGAACGAGCGCGCGTCCAGCATCTTTCGGTATCGGCCAACAAGGTCGAGTGTGCGGCTGAACATGGCAGGACCCGAGTAACCGCCGGTCTCCATTAGGTTCTTTCGGTCCTGAGAGGTAAGCTTGATGCCCTGGGGAACCACGCCGTCTCGTCGCTTTGTGGTGTTGCCCACGATAACCCCGTCAACACCACTTCGGTGCACAGCCTCGACAATACCTTCCATCTGAGTGTTCTCGTCCTCATCAGGAGAGACCTTAACCATGACCTTGGGTCTTTGCTTTCGGTCAGTCTTGGCAGCCTCCTCTACCACAGCACTAAGAAGCCTTGTAAGGGGCTCTGTAGCTTGGAGATCGCGGAGACCGGGAGTGTTGGGGCTGCTGACGTTGACGACCAGAACATCGGCATATCGTGCTAACCTTCGTACACAGTAAACGTAGTCTTCAGCAATAGCCCTCTCATCTCGCTCATCCGTTTCCTTGTTCTTGGCAATTTGGACGGCCAGGAGTCGACCGTCCCGCAAACTTCCAGGAGGGACCTTGGCCTTTCCGTCAAGGACATCACGCTCAGTCACACCAAGAGATCGAGCAAATCGTCGAAGTCGATCCCTGAGTCGGATGGCCATATCGTCAGCTCCACGAGAGTTCAGACCATATCGGTTTACCATGCCGTCGAGGCTGCGAACACGGAACACTCGAGGCTTAGGGTTACCCTCCTGGGGGAGTGGTGTGCAGCCACCAACCTCGACAATACCAGCTCCAAGATCAAACAGCGCATCTGGAATCTCGCCGTCCTTATCAAGACCAGCGGAAATTCCAATTGGGTTCTGCACCTCAGTTCCAAAGACATTGACGGCAAGTTCAGGCGAGTTGAGGGTCGTGTCGCGCTCGCGGGGGTTGAGATTCAACTCGTAGAGCACCTTCAGCGCGGTGGTACCAGCATGGTGAGCGTCCTCGGCATCAGGGTAAGCCCATCGCAGGAATGGAGGAACGACCCATCGGTGGAAGAAAGCCCGGGTGTCGGTGGCGTAGAGATAAGAGGCGTAGATAGCGGCAGCACCTGCGGTGCCATAAAGAGCAGCCTTGAGAGCAGCTCCGTCACCGGCCGAAGACGAGGACGATGCGTTGCGGCGCTGGACGAGGTTCGACTTGGGGAGGGCAGGGCGAGCGGAAGAAGCGATTCGGGGGCCTGAGATGGCGGCTCTTGAGCGGAACAGAGTGGCAGACATAGCTGGGAAGTGACGCTGGACCGGGCCAGCTCCCAATGGATTCACAAGTCGCGAGAGTTGTTTCGGGCTGAAGCTTCAAAACGCATCCACAAATTGCCGACTTCAGATTGTAGTGTACAGTTTTGCACAGTACGACGCACGGTACATGGATACCTTGATATGAGTTTTCGAAGTCCCCAACCATCTTGAGATGTATATAGAATACGTGATTCTTTTATAATGGATATTGAGATTTTTGTATTAATTTGTCACTTGTATACTTCTTCTCAACTCTTTCTTATTCAGGTGTTGGCAGGAGTATTGATTGAAACATATCATGGTCCATGGTGACAATAGCAATATTGCCCTTCAAGTTATACATAATCTCTTAACAATATACCAACGATGAACTAAATCTCATTGAGAATATTGTTTCCGTATTGTGCCCAGTTTTCGTAATGTGGGATGACTATCGTATGAATAACTATGACTTGAGAAGAAACATACGAGTTGTCTTGATCATGGCTAAGTTAGCTTGTATACACCCTTCATAAAGATCATAGTAACTATAGATAGTGCATCTTATCACCTCCCATGAATTTAGCCGTCGGATTTCATCCCATTAGCGTCAACTGTATCCATCGGCCGGCTGTTGTTGACAATATTCAACGCCCGAGTGATTGATCCGGTCGGAGGTCTATCGGTACGGGTCCGCACAATTCGGAGTGCGAAATTAATCCGTCTCCACAATATCGGTCTTTGTCCTGCCGGGACGTGTACGGCAATTGCGCCGTCTTTTGTAAAGAGTCGGCTCTATGATGACAGCTTCGTCATATTCGGGCACCGGCCACTTCAGATTTGTAACGGGTTTGGGATCCTAGATCATCACAATGGAATTGTGGATCACGATTGCGGATGAGAGATATGTTATAAGATGTTTGATATGTCGCACTCAATAGAACACCATAAACAATTACTCTCGCACTTCATTTAGTATTCCATAACTGCAACCGATCTTATCTCACACACAACTCATTAGCCTCAACGATTTCCACAATGTCTCGAACAGTCCTAATCTGTGGTGCAACTGGAAAGCAAGGCGGTGCCGTTCTCAATAATCTCATCAAGCAGAAAGCCAACTTCAATATTCTGGCCGTCACCAGAAATGCCGCTTCTCCCTCAGCTCAAAGACTCCTTCAGAAATCATCCAACATTAAACTTGTGCAAGGCGACCTAGCTGATCCTGCCGCCATCTTCAAAACTGCTCGGGGCGTTACACAGCAGCCTATTTGGGGAGTTTTCAGTGTTCAGGTAAGAAGATTTATTTTTCGACATTGGAGAGTTAGTACTGATAGCCTTCCTACCCAGGTCCCTCTTTCTTTCGGCCAGTCAGGTGGTGGCGAGGTTGGGCAAGGGAAAGCCCTTGTCGACGCCTCGCTGGATGCTGGTGTCAAATTCTTTGTTTACACTTCAGTCGACCGTCATGGCGAAGACTCCAAGGACAACCCCACTCCTGTTCCTCATTTCATCGCCAAGCATGAGATTGAGAAGCATCTCGTTGCTCGTACTACTGGAACAGATATGCGGTGGTTTATCCTGCGGCCAGTGGCCTTCATGGAGAACCTGACCAACAACTTCTTGGGACGATCTTTTGTCACAGCATGGAAGCTGGCTGTCAAGACAAAGCCCGTCCAGCTTGTCAGTGTGACTGATGTGGGTGTTTCTGGGGCACAGGCTTTCCTTCGCCCAGACGAATACGCAGGTCGTGCAGTGTCACTTGCAGGTGACGAGCTGACGCTCCAGGAATTCGAAACAGTGTTCAAGGAAAAGACTGGTCGTGAAATTCCTTCAACCTACAGCCTCATTGTTTACCCAATGATGGCGATGGTCAAGGAGTTGGGGTATATGTTCAAGTGGTTCAACGATGTTGGCTTCGGTGCGGATTTAAAGGCGCTGAGGAAAGAATACCCTGGTCTCAAGACTTTCGGATCTTGGCTCGAGACCGAAAGCGACTTTGCTCGCAAGTGAAAAAGTATTATTCCTGGTCTATACCTACTTCGGTTTGTCGAAGATTCTCATGTTTTATCATAGCTGGACATAGTCTGCAACTATCCAACTATCATAGCATTAATAATAATTGTTACACCCTAGAGACTTGAAAATTCCCAATACCAGCTCATTCGGTAATTATTGTTGTTGTATAGTCGATGAGAATCATTGGAAAGACGAATAAAGCCGTTGAGTAGCCAGCAGAGGAAAGTCGATTGACGGACTCTGCAAATTCACCTGCGTGGACTGTAAGTCCCTGTTAAGTATATGTATCAGAGATTGGTGACTTACCTTGTCCATTGTGGCAGATACCATGCCACATTGCTTCATCTCTTTGACAATTTCGTTGGCCACGGCCTTGGCAACAAGATTGTTATCCCCGAAAGCAGCCATAATCTTGAGCATAAAATCCAGATTCTCTTCGCTTTGACCATTGGGCTCGGTCGGTGTAGTAGAGGCCAGAAAGACTATGGCAGCCATATATGCGGCGAAACAAATGAGCGGGTTTGTGAAGGTTGCGTTGAGATCTGGTATCATCTTGAAAATGTTAAGGATTTCTTCCGCTGCGGGAACAAGACGATCCTGAGATAACCGGATCATGTAACTAGGTAGCCCCTGAAGATTAGACTTCATCTTCCACAAAGCTGCTCTATGCAGGCAAATCGTAGCTGTGTGCAACATGACGTTGACGAACACGGCATTGTGGTCTTTGTAGTTGGCAGGAAGACAGAGGTTCTTTGGCAACATCAGGAGCATGAACCTGAGGTCATTGTCAATGGCATTATGATTTTTCCAGTATGCATCATTATTAAAATCTTGAGCCTCTTGTTCATGGCCGATGTCTGAGTTATGCTCAATAGTACGGTGGAAGAGATGTGCTGCAAGCACCCTTCCAGCAAACGAGGAGTGCGATTCGGTTTCGGTTAGCTGGTCTCCTAGGAAGCGTGTGTGCTCTTCTTGACCATATGCATACGCCTCGTCTGACATAGGAAGTCGAGTTTTGATCTAGTCTTATAAGCAGCTTGCTCAAGATACGAGGGTTGATACAACATACACTCCGGTTATGTATAAGAGTTGGCCATCCGGTCGTGGCACAGACAAAGCGATCGAAGCAGAATATTGTCCACCATGTCCGACGTCGCTCCTCCATTTCTATAGTGTCAAGCAAGTGGTCTTCACCAGGCTTCATGACGTCAATTTGGTGAAGGTTCAATATCTGAGCAACTCTGACGGCAGAAGAAAGAGTGATAGACGCTTTGGCAAACATGGTGTGCTCGGCTTCGAAACATGATGTAAGTGCCCAGGCTTGCGCATGGCCCAGAGATATTGAGCTCTGGGCATTATCCTGTGAATGACTTAGTTGGTCGATACCTTGTAGAGTGAAACTAATTAATAATTTACATTCATATCATATCCTTCAAGGTAATATCTAGCGCACTTATACAACGGCATCGCTAGATGGCGGTATAGGTCGCTCGCTTCCGCGGCAAATGCCATTAAGATGTATTGTAGGCACAATGGTGGCTTCATATGATCAGGCAAGAATAAACATGCCATGAATCGCTGTTGGTGTATCATAGGCGCCGCTGGGTAGAAACTACTGAAGTAAATGTCCATTCTTTTGGGTCGTTAACGTAGATCAGTATGAGCTTGGCTGTCGAATGAAGGCTTACAGTGTCTCAATGAGTTCACGAGAAGGAGTTCCTTCCAATAAGCCTAGTCTAGCAACCTCGTCATTTTGATTTTTTGACGTTACAATGCTAGCTGTAGAAGGAGGCTCAGATTTGTGCTGATTCTCTTGGATGTTTGAATTCGGCGGTTTTTGGGAGTTTTGTAACAAGCGCTCCAAGTGTCCTGTCACCAGTGAATTTAGCATTTCCTAAATTCCATCATGAATGATACAAAAGCACAACCCACCTAATCTGGCTTCTAATTCCTTTGTCTGTCCGCGATTTCTGCCCTTGTAAGGCTGCCTTGAGGCTGAAAAGACACATTCATAGCCCTGATTGGCGCATCGACTGCAACAAGGTCTTGTACGATCACATTTCAGTTTGCTCCTCCGACACTGGTGGCAGCTGAAGGGGGCAGTAGAGTTTTCCTGGGGTCCATCGTTGATAAGTGCGTTATCAGGACAAGGAGTTTCCTTTCCATTCATTTTTAGGCAGTAATGAAGGTCAAAGACGGGTGCGTGATTATGGAAGAGAGAGAAATGATAGGGAACTCAAGTCTAGCTAGGGAATGGGAAAATAGTGGAGAGCAGCATAATGATACTGACATAGAATTCTATATGGAGGTTAAGACAACATACTGACCATATTAATTAGAAATACTATTTTCCAAGACGAACTGGCTCATAGACTTACATGTTTTAAGAGAATATCTTAGAAATATTTCTCATGGTAAGATCCGAGACAGGATTCATGTGAGAATGACAATTCGTTAATACTTCGTCCCGCCTAGTGTATATTTAGAATAATGCCCCTCGAAACCATCAAAATGTAAGCAAGACTCAAGGTGACGGACGAGCTTAGAATATTAATAATGAACCATTCAATGAGTATAACATTTCGATCAAAAATATGTCCAAGGTGATCGGGTGAATAACACCGAAACCAGCCCCTGTTGCCTTGTTGTCTAGGCTCGTCATCGATATTACTCACTTTCCTGCATCCTGCGGCACCGCTGTCGAACAGCCTTCTCAACAGCAACAAAAGCTATATACAAGCACGCCATCACATACAAACGCCTGGAAGTTGAGACCAATTCACTTTTTGTCTGGTTGAAAAAACGCCGATTGGTTGATATTCGCCATGCCTATCATCTCGCTGCCCATGCAAACCATTCTTTACCAGAGGATTGAAACAGCCATTGCGCCTAAACCTCCTTCATCGTGAGGTAGCCATCAGTCTTGCCGGGAACAAGAGAGGGAGGAAAATCCTTGCACTCGCTAACCAGGAAGCGAAGAACGAGTTTCATCTGTGGCTTGCTGTCCTAGATGCTGCCAGACACCTGGTTGAAGATGTTCGTTTCTATTATCATTCCCGATATCGACCTAACAAACAGGTTCGCTTCAACAGTGAGGTTTCACGTTTGACTCGACTCTATCTCCAACTGTTGAAATCACAAACGCCAGATCTTGATTTGTTTGAAAATATGTACACAAAGAGAATTATATAAGGTTGTATATACTCAAGAAGAAAATATCGTGTGGAGCCTTAACTCATTATCCGAAAGTGGTCGGCTTGGTCTCGCTGCCGAGTGGTATCTCTCCCAGGACCCTTGACTCCCGATTCGGGCTGTCGGGAGAAATGGGCCAGGATTGGCTACGGCCTGAGTAGGTCGAGTCCTTGTCGTGGTCCATGGGGCTCGTAGGGTCATACTCTGTGATGCTGCCCGACTTCACGGTCGCCGCTGCACACATCTCTGGCGTCCCCATACTTCCGCGCAGTTCCTCGGCGTGGGGTCGATCGCCCTCCATCTCATACATCACATTGTTGATGTAGCCGCCTCCGTACGGCGTGTTGGCCTTCTCCTCCTCAACAACTCTGAGCCTGTCCTCAATGTTGCGTCGCTTTCGCCTCTCTCGTAGCCAGAGGAAGATGGCGGCTCCAATAAGCAAAAGTCCAAGGGCGACACCAACACCAACGCCGGCTTTGCCTCCTGCTGATAGACCACTTGATTCGGGGGCTGGTGTTGGCTCTGCAAGACCAGAGGCCTCTGCCAATTCTGAGTCGCCGGTCTCAGTTGGTTCAACAGATGTAGTCCATGAGGATTCCGCGGCCGCGGTTGTCGTCTCGGGTGAAGAGGTTGCTGTGGGCTCTGCTGTTGTTGATACCTTGGTTGTCGTCGATGAAATCTCGGAAGATGTGGCCGGTGAAGTTGGATATGATTTTGGTTCGGTAGCAGTTCCATAGGATTCCCAATATTGTTCACAGATCTTCCAGTAACTTTGCTCATAGTCTAACTTGATGTTAGTGGGGTCTTAACACAACCGGTCAACGGGTGCATACCAAACTGATCGTCTTTAGTGCACTGCTTTCCCGTCCTGTTTTTTTGATTGATAAGACATTCTTCTAATGTGTCAACGATGGTCTGATGGTTGTGTTTGTAGCACCAGCAGTCGTAGTCGTCGGTAGGACAGCCAGTGTTGGCGACACTGATGTCGAAACAAGAGGTATAACACGCGGGGATAGCCCCGTAGAGAGCCTTGGCGTTCTTGTTGGCCATTGCAAGACAAGTAGCGATCGATAATATACAATTTTAATGATAAATGAATGGACTCGGCGAAACCAATGCAATAGACGAATAAAAGTACAGGCTAGCAGGGCATCGACTTGAATGAACCAAGGTAAAAAAAGATCACTAAATAAGATCCCGATCAAGGCGATGAAGGCCCCCATTTGAATAAAATAGGTCCCTTGTTCCTTCTTGATCTCCATCTCATCCTTCTGAACGATTGGCCACCAATCCCAAGTCAATGCGATGCATTGTGTCTATCTTCAAACCGCTAATGCTGGGGAGGGAAGAATTAAGACTAGGGTTTCACTCCTGGCGATAGGGCAGTCTACGGACGTCTTCGCCTTCTCCCGCTCTGCACAGCCGGCAACATGAAGGAATATGGGTCGTAGGATTCCCTTCCCGGGCAAAAGGCTACCTTGTAATTTCAGGATCACGCCTAGAGCCTAGGGCGGTCCAGGGTCCGTAGCCTAAAAGATGGAACCTGCGGTATTTGGCATGGCATGGCCTGGGGGTGGCCGAAGGTGAATGGGTCCGGGTTAATTTAAGCACAAATTGACAAGGCTGTTAAAGTTCTATGCATCAATTTCATGTGAATTACAGTAATACAAGGCTCCATTCACATTCCTTGTGAGCCTTGACCTCGGGAGGAGTGATAAGCGACTTTTACCCTTTATCAAATCCTCGGCTTCAAATCCTCTCAGCCTAGCCAAGAAGCATCTGAGTCTAGACCGGTCCCGCTGATGGGCCATAATAGCTCTGATTGGTCAACCCTTGACATTCGCCCCCGCTGGTTGGGCTCTGCGCTGCCTTATCGGACACGACGGATCAAATCAACCAAAATGATAACGACAAACTGAATCTGACGCTTTTTGACGTCGACATCAACAGTTTTTAACTGCGAAAAAAACCTGCCCCCAAGAGTGCCCGGAACGACATGTCGTGGCTGCCAAAGGATTTATACCCTCCGGGATCAGGGATCGATTCAAAGCGGATCGAGGATATTGTCATGGGGGATATTATTAAGCAGGAAATATGTCGAAGTGAGCAAGTTGCGGCGATCTTGACCAAAGTTATGCTTGCGGCGCAGCAGGAGGATGATGCCTCGTCCAGTGTATGTATCCCGAGAACCATATCCAGGGTTCCTGAAACTTGATACTGACTCTCTAATCTGGCAGTATGAATATTATGATGATGATGAGAACGAGGAAGAATATGAAGAAGGTGACTATGAAGAAGAAGAGCAAGAATTTGAACAAGATTACGACGACGACGAGGAAGAGGAAGATGACGATCATGAGTCTGAAGAGGAGTCCGAGTATGAAACAAACGAATGGGCCTCATTATTTCTGCTGGTCAACGGTATGCCAACCGAGAATGAAGAACCAAAGGCTCTCACCAGGAAGCGAAGTTTAACTCGCGATGAGACATCGTGCCCTCCGCTAGAAGGCCAACCTGCCAAACGGCAGAAAATGGAACCTTCTGTGGTGTCAAGGGCAGTGAGGACCCATGAAGCAGAGACAAATGAGCTGGACATGCCTTCGTCTGTTCCTTCTGAATGGCTATCTCCTCAGCCAGACTTACGAAATTCGCAACTTCCTGCGCCGCTTCGAACCCTCCTCCAAGGGACTCCCATTTCAGAGCTTCATCTTGAGGCACAAGCGTTTCTCCTGTCCCTTGACTACTTAGCCCCTGGGGCCAAGGACATGGGAAAGGCTGCTATCGACATGGGCATTAGGTTTTCCAAAACGGCCAGGAAAAACGAATACAACATCGTTCTCAAACACATGGCCAGTAGTCCTCTGCAGGCTGTCATGTACAACGCCTGCCACGACGAGGAGGCCCAGCATATCCTGTTTTGGGAAAAGGTTCAGGACGTCACGGGAAGAGATATACCACCGGAACGCATAAAGGAGCGAAGGGAGAGGTGCGAGAAGAGAAGAGCTGATTTCTTGGCGATATCAAGGGCTCGTCAAGCGGAGGAAGAAGCCAGGAGAAAGACTTACCAGAATCTTAAGGAGAGGTTCGTCAAACAGATCGGAGAGTCTACGAAACTCCCCCTTGATGAGAAAGTGGCCAAGTGGTTGAGTGAGATTATCCCGATTCGGAAGAGATAGTATGGAGGTCTTGGACATAAGAGACGGGGAATTTGAATGGGTTGGTTGCATCACGCATTTATGAACATAGGATCAAGATACCCCCCTGGCACGATAGGAAATATGACATAAATTTATGTATGTATTAGCACGAGTCACACGATATTGTTCAATTTTTTCAGACGCCACGGAAATACTGTGAACGGCCCGTCAAGATGCACGGCGATCCGCTATAGTTTGTAGTCTGGTGATGGTCAAGACTAGATGGCACTATCATCACCTGAACTCTTTATAATCTGCCCATCATAAGAGCGGTCAACTAGACATGGACTATTTACTCATGGTTATGTAGTCCAAGCATATCTATTTCACGTCTCAGTAGCCTCAATATTCGTGTTCGTATCAAAGCAAAGACCCTAAAGTTCTGTAGTTCATTGTACTCGACGATTGCTGTCAGCCGGTCGTTAGACAGATCGGAGCGGGAACGGTCGACTATCGACCCACCTGCAAATTGAGACCTACGAACCCTATCGATTTGCTGCCGATCCAGTGAGATGGGAAAAAGAGACATGCTCTGAAACACCACGCGTGTAGTGGGTGTGGAGAGACGTCGTTGGGGGCTGAGTCGCGCGTATGCAGACAGAAATAGCTTGAGAGAAACCCCCTCACATGCGCCCTTTTTTTACTGGAAGGAGACTGGAGATTCAACATCCAATGCATGACACCTGGTGAGCATGGAGGTTGTGGACTGGGCGCATCTGAATCCTTACAGATCCTTGCTGACCTCACTTCTTGATAACTCAAATCCTACGGACACGGATTGGGGGCGGATTGGCCAGGGTACAACAAGATAAAGTCTGCAACGTGCTCTGCACATTCAAAGCTGAAAAGAGCTCTACGTAGTAGGTCTAGATCATTGCCGACCCCACGTTGGCGCATGTTTCTTTAGAGTTCAACTGTCTGCCTTGGTCTAATGTGTGCAGTTTCATAGCCACAATCAGCTCAGCTGCAGACCTCCAAAGGCTCCATTTGATAAATACTGAGGGGAAGCGGTCTGCCATCTCATATCAAGGCCGAGGAAATCGTCAAGTGGTGTATCCGAGTCCTGTTCCGACGGCCGGACAGGCATGGTCTGGCCAGAGGATGAACAAAGCTTCGTCGTCATCGCTGGCCACACCATGGTACGTATGTAAGTGGCTTTTTTTCTTGGTGGGGAGAAGTTGCAAGTATATGTACATGAACGACTACAAAGGCTACGGTAACGAGA
The DNA here is from genome assembly GCA_013396295.1 of Fusarium heterosporum. NCBI lineage: Eukaryota > Fungi > Ascomycota > Sordariomycetes > Hypocreales > Nectriaceae > Fusarium > Fusarium heterosporum. The sequence continues at coordinate 24,174 of JAAGWQ010000403.1, forward strand.
GACACCAAGGGGCTTACCGAGGTGGGCAGGCAAGAGAGTCGATACCAGGACCCCTATCATATATCTCCAAGTCGTCAACAGGCCTGATAATGGGCTTGCAGTGCCGCATCTCATCTGCATCATAGGTCTCTGACGTTGTTTGCAATTAGCGCCCGTTGGTCCAAGAGCCCCGTTGCGCGGGTGATGGCACTGAATGTCTCGGTTCAAACATGGGAGACCCAGCAAAAGAGCTTGATGACAGCCGAGAAAATTGGTATTAATTAATTAGTCGATTAATTAACAATTAATTCATCAAAGAGTTTACGACGGCCTTTTCGCCTCGGTCTCGCTTGCTTGCGTCATGACATGTCGAACATACGGTAAATCATGTCTGCAGATTGGTTGTGTCTCGTTGACGAGACGCTACTAAATTACTAGGGAGATCTCCATCCAACAGACCCGTAACAGGAGAAGATCTCTAGCTGTAAGCTTGTTTTGGTTTTGGCGAGAGTGGTTGGCTGGGAGTCACTGGAAGTTGGCAAGTTGCAGCGGGGACAGCGCCTGAAATGGGTCAAGTACCGATACATCGGCTTCCACTGTCTCAGGAGCACCCACAATTGGATCTCTTCCATCACAACCTAGCTCCGAGCTGCTCTGTTGTTGGCGTTGGTCTTAGTCTTGGTGTGTGCGACGCCGTTTCCAAGGTTTCTTTACTTTCAAGATCAGTTCGGTTGAGTTCTGCTGTTGTTTATTTCGCAATTTTCACTTTTCCGATTCTACTTATACTTTTCATATTGTCTCCATCCTTGTCTCGCTCGAGTCCGTTCAGCCCCTTACAAAACAAACTCCTTCTCCGTCGTCGCTGCCGCAACCGATATCGTCACCATCGCACATGTGGTCCTAATAGAGCATAGATCTCCTACTTCGACTCTTCCGACTCTCCTCTTGAACGGCCGCCTCCAAGACCACCATGGACGCCGACATCTTCGCACGAAGCGGAGGAATTGGTGGTGACCCCAGTGGTCGACCTGGATTCTACAAGCCCGTTGGTATTGGTTTGGCCATAGGTTCTGGTTGCTTCATTGGCGTCTCTTTTGTCCTCAAAAAGTTCGGCCTGTTGCGCGCCAACGAAAAGTACAATGAGGTCGCCGGTGAAGGCTACGGATACCTCAAGAACTTTTACTGGTGGGCTGGCATGATACTCATGATCTTTGGCGAAATCCTCAACTTTGTCGCATATGCCTTTACCGATGCCATCCTCGTCACGCCTCTGGGCGCCTTGTCCGTTGTCATTACAGCTATCCTTTCTGCCATCTTCCTTAAAGAACGTCTCAGCATGGTCGGAAAGGTCGCTTGCTTCCTCTGTATTGTTGGCTCGGTTGTCATTGTGATGAACGCCCCCCATTCTTCGTCCGTTAGCGATATTCAGGAGATGCAAAAATACTTCATAACACCTGGCTTTCTCTCCTATGCTGGTGTCATTATAGTTGGCTCTGCTATTACTGCCTTTTGGGTCGCACCGAAATACGGTAACAAGAACATGCTGGTCTATATCTCCATATGCAGTTGGGTTGGTGGACTGAGTGTCGTGGCCACTCAAGGATTGGGTGCTGCCATCATTGCCTGGATCGATGGCAAGCCTCAATACAAAGAGTGGTTCCTATGGGTGTTATTCGTCTTTGTCATTTGCACATTGTTGACAGAGATTATCTACCTCAACGTAGGAAACTCAAGTCTCACTCTTGTCTCATTTGCTAACCTTTTATAGAAAGCGCTTAACATCTATAACGCAGCTCTCGTTACTCCGACATACTACGTTTACTTTACCAGCACAACCATTATCACCTCAGCAATTCTGTTCCAAGGTTTCAAAGGCAGCGCCCAGTCTATTGTCACGGTTGTGTTAGGTTTCTTAACAATTTGTTCGGGAGTAGTCTTGCTGCAGCTTTCAAAATCCGCAAAAGACGTGCCTGATGCTGCCGTCTTTAGTGGTGACCTCGATCAGATCCAAACTATCGCCGAGCAGGAACAGCCAGAGTCGGAACCAAAGGCCGATGCCATCCGTGGAGCAGCTGCCATTGTGCGCCAGATCTCTCAGCGACGACTTAGAATGGAAGCTGAAGAGCTCAAGCGACTGCACGAGGAAAAAATGATGATGGAAACCATGGATCCTATCCGTGAGGATGGACAACAGCAGGAGTGGGAATGGGATGGCTTGAGAAGAAGAAGAACAATGACTTTCAGGACTGGAACAATTAGCAGCTCGAGACACGGTTCGATAACATCCCCCGCGCCGCCAATGCCACCCATCTCCCCTCGTTTTGCCGTACCGCCGAGCAGCCCAAGGCCGCACCCACCGCTAGGCATGTCTCAATTTCCCACGATCGAAGACGAAGACGATGAACGAGATGAGGACAACAACCGCAACGAAACAAACACCCTATTCTCCAGTATTGCAGGTACTATCCGGGGCCGAGCTCGGGGCTTTACCAATTTCTCAGGCCGTCATGCTGCGGACGATCATGAAGACGATAAGCCGCGTCCTCGAAGCCCAATGCCTCCCGTGCCTCTAACCGAGATCGCCGTCCCCCGGGATAAGGCTGACGAAGAACATGCCGCCTACTTTGGCCAAACCCGCGAACACACATTCAGTGGTCAGGATACAGAGTACCGAGGGGCATCATTCCGCAGCGGCGACAGCTTAGCTCCTCCGACGCCCCCGCCCCATGGGCAACCTCACGGAACACCTCCGGACATAACACGGCGTCAGTTTTCATTCCACAACGTTTTCCGGCGACCAAACTCATCGTCTAGGTCAACGTCGCATGTCGAGAACCCCACGGAGGAAGAGCGTGCCGGACTCGTCAAGGACGATGAGTCTCCGCCGCCCGGCCCAGCTTTTCGCTAGAGGCCAATCCGCTGGGTGATATCCGCAGCACTCGGAGTCGTATTTTGACTGGAAAATATGCATACGCAAGGCGTTATTGGGGTTCTGCTTTTTTGGGTTACCGGGTCGGCTCAATTGGCTTGGGGTATTCGGTTGCATAGTTCTTGTATAATGTCATGGGTAGGGTCGGGTATAGGTATAGAGTCTTTGACAGAGCGCGAGCTTGATGACTACCTGTACATACAAAACTGCTGTGTAACATGAAAACCGGGTTAGTGGAGGATAGGAACACGACATGATGAATAAAGATCGGTTGCTACATTAGCTTGTGTTGGTTGGAATGTGCCTTGTGCCATGGCGCATAATCTGGAGACTGAGGTTTTTCAAATGCTTCGGATGCTCACTCGATACTGCGAGCTTTTACCTGTTAGTACACCTGATATACAACTATACGATATGGAAATGTAAGGAATTGTATTTATAAACGTATAATGATGTGCAACAGTTGCGATAAGGGACTTCCAAGATATAATTACCTCATTTCATAGACTTTTATGAGATTTCCTAAATCTATACAAAAACATGAAAGATTATATATATATAAGTTATACATG
>JAAGWQ010000406.1:0-13628 GCA_013396295.1 Fusarium heterosporum
GTACAAACTCGTTTAAATATGTTGACAAACAGGACTCGAATATGGTGTAATATCAGGATCCGCAGGTATAAACCGTCAGGTGACAGAAAGTTCGACCAATAACGGTGATCAAAACGATACTGGCGACGATGATAGGCCTCGAAGTCGTGAAGTTGAAAAGGCGAAGCGAAGTGCGAAAGCGTGCTGATTTGCTGACGGGGCTTGGTGGGTTAAATTGAATTGGGGTGGGTGGGTTGTCTTGGGCGAGTGAGGGCTGAGCTTGTCGCGCGGCAAGAAAGAGAGCTTGCACACAGAACGTCAGGTCCAAACGGCGGCACGTCAACCCAAAAAGAAAGGTAAGACTGGCTGAGGATGGAACGCTTTGACAGGAAATGGCAAGTGCGGCTGGCTCTAATACGAGTAGAGCAGAACGCGTCTCGGAGTGACGGGAATTGCCTGGAGAGCAATCGCGTAAATAAGAGGGGCCTTCGGACGGGAACACAGCGCTAGCTTCGACTCGACAAAAGAGTGCGTAAGGCCAACAAGTCCGGTTTTTCGGTAGGAGGTTGGGAAGATTGACTCAAACAGACGGTAGTGATTTGAGTGGAATGTGAGAGTTGAAGAAATAGCGGCAATTATTGCGCACTAAAGTAGAGAAGCTTGAGCTTGGTCTTGAGGTTTCAGCTGATGGCTGGAAACCTGGAAAGGGTTGGGGAGAGAGAAGTTGAGTTTTGATAAACTGATTACCAAATGATTAAAACAAAAAGAACTAATGGCGCTGACCCTCGTAATGCGGTTCAGTTAAATTTAGTACTTGGTCGGCTGCCTTTTGCTTTGGCTGATAAGGCTGAAGCTGGTGACGATATCTCCTGATGCTGAGAATTGCCTGTCGGGGTGAATTTATGTCGCGTTCAGCGAATGGCAGAACACAATGCTTGCCGTGGCAGAAGCTTGTCGTCTAGGTTTGATTACCAGGGACAAAGCGTCTATTGCTTGTGGTTCGCGGGGGCGGTTGCTGATTTGCGCGCGCGTGGGATCCAATCAAGAGAAGATTTGTTGGGCAAGTGAATTGTGAATGGCCCGAGAATAGCGACACAGATCAAATCAAATCAAATGTTTCGAGAGGCCTGGGAACGAATCTGATTGCCTGTTGAGTGGACAAGACAGAAGAATTGATTGGTCGTGAAGAAGGAAAGGCCGCGAGGAGGACGAGGGAAATGCGACGAGATGATTTGAGGGGCGGGCTCCAGACTACTTTTACACTTGTCGAGCTGACTGGCTCAGCCATGGAGCTTTCAGTGGGGGCCTGCTCGCTGATTGGGGAATGACGTGATGCAAGTGGATCCACTTTCTGATCGCTGCAGTCTGCACCTTCTCTACCTATGTGCCACTCCGTACTCTCAAACTTCGGGGGGTTGGGGTGTGGGCAGGAGCGGGTTAAATTTGGTTATGGGGGGGTGTGCGATCAAGTTCTATTCAGTTCAAGCTGCAAAAGCTTTTGCTGTCTTTAACTTACCTCTGATAAAAGAGCACTGATTTCCTGCTTCGCTCACTATCAATCACTAACAAATGGCAAAAGCTTGAAAGACAATATCTTTACCTCTGCTCGACCTTGGCATTGACCATTGAAATCCGGTGTTCCGAGTGCCAGGACTCAGAAACCGTCCATCCGTCATTCTTCTTATCTGATGCTTTAAAACCCCCGCTCTTGAAGTCAGTCCTTATTCCGTGGATGTGGTGGGATGCAGAAACCATTTTTCCCTGTGGCATGTTCTTCCTGTGTATTGGGTTCTGTACTTGTCTTGTATTTCTTCCTGTCTCTCTTTCCTCTTTTCTCTTCCAGACCGCTTTTCTTTGGAGGTTTGTATTATACCCACGGGGTTCCATGACTATCTCTGCTTTCGCTGCAATCATTCATGCCTTGACTGGCAAGCAACAGGCAGGATGTTGAAAACTGCCACCGAGTGACGACAGACATCACGGCTGGAGCACAAACCTTCCAGCTTCGGCGTTTCTCACCCCTCTTTCTTGTCGGCCGATCACTGTCCGTCCGGACTGGATGGTGTGTGGTGAGCTGGCAATCCGGCTGAGGCTAAAATTAGCCCCGAGTTACTTATACTTTCCGGTCAACGAAACAGCAACAGGGTCTAACTTGCAAGGCACAAGCACTGATGATGCTTCCTCAAGCTGAGGCCGAATTCTAAAGCTTGAAGCTGCTACGTAGTAGAGCTCCAGGTGTGTGTTAAAAGTCAGAGGCAGCCTGTTTGAAGTTGACTCACGAAGAGCGGTGACTGGCCTGTTTGGAAAGCTGGGGCTTGTTACCTACACATTGATACGCTATCGAATTCCGACATCAATAAGGCTGTCAAAGCAGGCCTCAGTCGTCAATCTTCTCGGTACTCGGTCCTGGATGTATTCCCAAGGCTCAGGTTGCCACAAGTGGCCGCAGTGGGCGATCCAGTTCAATCACTTTGTCAACACGTGATGAAATACATTGCCTCTTCATTGGTCACATGCACCACAGTGAAACGAAGCAGGCTGTGAGATGTACCGTCTATTCAAGGCAAACGATTGGCAAATGTCGGTGAGTTCTTATTGGCACTCGCTCACAACCTGTATCCGGCGATCTGGTCCCCTTCGTCACTGGTCAAAAGTGAGATGAGAGACATTTCCAGCCTCAATATTGAAGTTACCGATTTGGCCTGAAATCGCATAAAAAGTGTTCGCTTGCTTGCTTGCTCGACCGACGAGACAGCTCCACAACGCTTTGATCCACGTGCATGATCCCTTGGGCGTGTTACATTACCCGTATCCTGTGCCGTTGTACAGAGTACAAACGCAACGCCATTGTCACGAGCTATAAACAAAGGCTTGCGCAATGTAAGGAAGCATTGGGGACATGATCTTTGCGCTTACATAGGCTCACAGCAGGCCAGAAGCAGGAGTTTTGTCAGCCCACGATCTCCCTGCAGAAGTGGTAAAGCCCTATCCTATCGTCTATTCAGTCTTCAAAGTCTCAAATCCTGGCCGAAGCAGCTCGTTTCGCTGGTACGGAAGGCCTGTGGAGTCGGTGAGTGGCCGTGGATCCTTGGCTCTGTGGATCACGGTCAAGTAGCACGGTCGTTGCACCACAATGGGGAATCTGCGGGACGACCTGCCGAAGAGCCAGCATCCGTTTGTGGACGACGAGGACGACGAGCTCTTTGTGATCTGTTGCACGCGGACGAGGCGCATACCTTCAATTGACGTCGTTCTTGTCATAATCGACAATTGCTCTGCCAGAAACAAGATCGGGTCGGGGAGTGCTACATTGGTGCGTTGTCGGCTGCACTCGATCTCACGCAATGCATCGCATTGAATGCACCTCAGCCTACAGTTACAGACTATAGTCATATTGCTCCTGCGTTATACCTACTACGTCGTGATCGCAGTCTCACGTCGTCTCGGACAGAGATGGTGGGAGCCAGGGTGGTGTGCATCCCCGTGCTGATGTATGCACGTGGTTGGCCAGTTGTCACAGTTTGTTCTGTGCATGAGTTGGTGTGGTTGGGTAGATATTCAATACCGTTTTTCTTTCCTTTCTATTGACGTCTGATGGTCTGTCTACATTGCCCATCTGTACTAAGGGATGTATACTACCTAACATGAAGTACAAGGGCTTGATTGATCAAGTACGGTAATTCCTAGCAAGGACCAGATCGATAATCCTCCGATTGGTTTTGTTTCCAGATGGAGCTCAAATATAATCGTGTATCGTAACGCCTACACGTGACTATGGCAATGATGAACTTCTGCGCCATGGTTCCCTATCACAACATCAATGCATGTACCCCGTGGCCGTCTCTATGATCTAGGACGACATGTATAGAAGCCCAATATCGACAGCCATCATGATGTAACCACATTTGGTCAACGCACCTCACCAGAGCCTGATGGACTGCATAAAAAGCATTCGGCCTGTCCGCCTCATCTTGGCCTCATTTCGACATTGATTTGGTAAGAATTGAGTTATTGACTTCTCGTTATCAGCCCATTTGACATGCTGGCCTAACAACACCATCCCTTCATCACGCAGCCCAATTCTCTCCAGTTTGCATCACTTGAACCGCCTTGTTTCGGACTCACTATTTCCTGTTTACATTGCCTGCCGCTCATGTCGTTGTCACGCCTGTAATCTCCGGTCATCACGTCAGCCGCAATTTTACCACCCGAGAGTTTGATATCAGTCACATTGGACTTGTGGCCGTCACTATCACAATAACGCGGCCCATGCATTTGCCTATATCACTTACAATCACTCGCCCCAGGTTTGTTCTCCCGAGATTAGGCCCCGTTTGCAGGCCATCGTCACGTATTTGAGCATCTTTAATCCTACACACTGGTGTGATTCGCTGTTGTCCCTCATAGCATTCCGCACATTATCCTTGTAGCGCGCTTAATCGCCCACTCAGATGTCCGAAGCTACTCACGATATCGCGTTTGAGACGCGTCCCGGACCCCTCTCCCAAACCTATAGCTAGCCTCTCTTCTAGTTTCAGTCCACTCAGTGTGATTAACCAGAGCCCTTGCGATGGCTCCTTATTCGTCGTCGCCGTTACGCTCATGAGCAGCTCTTTATCCGTGCTTAGACGGGGCAAGCCGAAGATCGTCATCTCGGGCCACGGCCATTGAAACCTTGTTTGGAAAGCCCATGCTTTTGTCATGGCGCGACAGGTTGGTGGATTCAAGGATGCTTTCGGGTATCGAGTAAGCAAGCGTTCCCTACCTTACTTTGAGGGCCTTGCTTGGACAGAGAGAATATGTATTTTTTGAACCCTGGAGACTGATACTTGACTACCATCTAGTAGACTTTTATACAATTATGCTGATATTGGTACGAGGTGGTGGATTGTGTTGATTACTTCTGACAGAATAAATTTGTAGTTCAACCGTGTGAAATGATTGATGGTTTTGGCTTGGCAGGCCTTTCTGATGTTGGGAGCTTGCAACTTCATAACAAACCTCCTTCCTTCACTTGGATATGTGCCAAAAGAAAGGAGCGTGCTAAGCACAAGCAATCGGTTAGTTCATATAGTACACAATGCCAGACTGGACTTCAATGCTTTATTATCAATGGCGACGAACTCAAAATCTCTATGTGGTATAGGGTATGTTAAATGACGAGTACGGGGCAGACGAACCATCAAAACTGACCCATCTGCAACTTCAAACAAGATTATTCAACAAAAACACACATAATCGTGCTATGTACGGGATTTTATTGTTTTATTAGTCTCATTGTCACTTACAACAGGTAGATAGTAGTCATATACGTGACGTAAATGAATTCAGCTTGATCAAGGCTTATAGAATCACAAACGGTCGCAAACAACAAGAACCAAGAGTACGATGTTATCCACACCATAGTTCAAGCTCAATCATATCCTCACCCCTACAAAGCCATTGAAGTATTGCCAAGGACATACCCAATAGAATTAATACCATGCCATTCATTAAAAACACCCAGCTATGAACCACTCCCATAGAACATGAGTGAAGTTTTTCATCCCGCTCAAAGGGGTGCCAAAGAATTTGAACATTCGGTTGAAAGCATAAAGTATATTGGTTAGATGACATAACAAAAAATCGGGCAAACTTGCCAAAGAATTTTTGACATTTTGTCCAAAGTGTACACTTTCTGTAACCTGAGGCCACTGTCACCGTAAGTGCTCAAACTGTGACTGCATCTTGCTGACATTCACATAGACACAGCATCACTAAGATTGACCAAGACACCGAAGTTTGGAGGAAGCCTCAACGTATACGTATAACACTATTATTGGTGAAGGCGGTGCGGAGGTCCGACGAGTGTTGGGAGAGAACTCATGGTGTAGGTGCAAAGTTCTCGGCGGTAAAAATCAGAAGCTTTCTTCAGAGATTGTATGTATATAGGGGTATCATGTAAGTATGGTATACTGTCCTCCAAGTAAGTTGTCAGGGCCAACTTCAAGAGGTACATTTCGCCTCAAGATACCAAGCTACAACATAATCGTCATCCCCCCCGTTTAGTCGAGCACCTGCTCAGCCATAGAGACTAATAAACACCGTGTCAGAATTAAGGTTACTGTAATAACCGAATATTCAGGTCATAACTTACCGGCGCTGCCAGTGTTATCAGGCTCGACATATGCCTTACTAACTTTGCCGTTCTCCACCTTCAGAGCGTACCGCTTGCCTCGCATACCGCCGAAGACGGCGTAGGCTTCGAAGCCAAGATCCAAGGCCTTGGTGAACTCACCAGTGGGATCGCCGAGGAACCGAATCTGACAAATGTTAGACAAAGAGATGCGAAGCCACGTATGTCGTGTATCGTAAGTGTCGGTGTTGACTCACTCCAGTCTGCTTGGCGGGGTCGAGCTGCTCGCTCCATGCCTTCATGCTACAATGATGAGGTCAGAATTATATCAGAATAAGGTTGTGGTGGGTGGTTTGCTGAGAGTGAGACTTACACAAAGGGATCGTTGACAGACACGACAAAGACCTGGCCAGCTTGCTTGAGCTTGGGGTGGTTGATGTATGAGGGGATGTGCTTGCTGGAGCATGTGCCAGAGAAGGCGGCAGGGACACCAACGATGTACCCATTGGTCGACTCAAACTCTTCGGCAAGGTTGACTTTGTTTCCGGGAGAGTCCTCGAGAAGAACATCGAGGTTAGGGATCTCCTGGCCGACACGGACAGAAGCTCGAGGAGTGGAGTGGAAGCCGCGGGCGGCGACAGCAACAGGCCTGGCGAGGGCAATGCGTCGGAGAGGAGCTCGGAAAGACATGATTGAATATAGATTAGCTTGGTTGGTGAAGGTTTTGGGTTATTTTGGAGAGGCGTTGGCTGTCAATTGCTTATGGGGCTGTTTGTTGATATCGATTGTGGAGGTTGGAGCTTGGGACAGCTCTGGTACAAATGACATCACGCACGTTGAGCTCCACTGCGCTAAAGAGTAAAGAGGTCCCTGAGATGCCCTCAAGGCCGCTTTAGACCAGATGATAGGAAAACCGAAGCAGCTTTAGCATACACTTGACTATTCCTTACCAAACTCTTATTTACTACTCAGTCCAAGTGGGCAATTCTTCTGACGCCATGTGGGATGCTTTGCGATACATTTTCACCTGTTCTTATTCATTCTTCGTCTCGCAGTTCATCAAAACCTATGCTATATAAGGTACCATCGCCTAAAGGAGAGGCTAATTCCTCCTGCCAAGATGGAAAGCGTAGAACATGACCATTATCAGCTAGCAACACCACAACTAACGACAACGTAGCGCTTTCGAAACGAACGTTTATTGTGCAGCGTATCTGTGATACCAAAGGCGTTACGCTGTGTTGGCAACCATCTTGACTGAATCATCGCCGTATTGTTTGATCCGCTGAGGTATTTTGCCCCCCCAAAAGTAATTGGATGTGCTTGGTGTGTTGTAGTAGGTATTTCTTCAGACGGGGGCCTTCATCATGGTGCGTTTGTTTGGAGTGCTTGTGGTATCGGCTGCCTGCTTACCTCCTGCCTGCTTTGTGAGGACACTGCCCGAACATATTTTCCTCCAAGAGCTCACAACTCACCAAATTTCATCCATTTAATCTCAACTACCTATTATACTATCAGTACAATACAAGTCGAGTTACTGCCATTCACAGTCTGCCTTCTCTTTGTCATCTTTGAACCGAGCGAGTGGATGAGCGCCTCTAATTCATGTCCCTTTAAAGAATAAACAGCATAGGTGCAGCATCATCAGTGCTATCTTAAATCCTTTTCGCGATCATATACAACGGCTATGGAATCTACTCGGATCGTTACGCGCTCATTTTCGAAATCCAAGCCTCCTGAAAATGGTACGGACGACCTGCAGAAACTCAATTCCCTATTGCTTGGTCTGAATGGGAACCCGCCACAGAATCCTTTGCCCGTTATGTTCAGCACCTTACCCACTTGGCGTCAACATACACATGTGGTGCACATCGTTGACTTCGAAGTTGAACCGCAGTCCCACAAAGAAGATGTGCCAGTCATCAGCGAGACTGTACCCAAGGCCAGAGGCGACGTTGAGAGTGGTATATTCATACAGACACACAAAAAGAGAATGTCTGGGGATCTTTATATGCCTCACCAGTCCCCATACTCATGCTATTATGAGCTTGAGCGCCAGGAAATCTACGACGTAACTAAGCACGAATGCTTCCATTCCACATCCACTCTAGGATCCATTTACGAAAACGACTACGAGCATGACTTTGGGCAAATCCTGCACCTCAGTCTCCTCCCTTGTAGGAAAGACAATGGATACTTGGATGATAACAACGAGAACTTATCACCCTGTACCACGTCCGAATAGGTCACGGCCGTGGTTCAGGCAATGGTAACAAAGAATCTATTGATAAAAGACGAACCTGATGACTGGTACGTGGATGAGACAGGCGTGTTTCAGCAGAGTGGCCGGGAGGAGGCAAATGTTGGAGATGTCATTTGCGTTCAGGACTGTACCTTAATCGGATTCTTTACAGACAACTGAGACACTGAGTTATGGTGCATGGACCACGATGTTCGGTGGTATCAACGAGCTTAAGAGCATAAAATGAGAGGCATCCGAAACGATCATGTGGTGCTGTCTAGTTGGCATGATGTTTGTGTATGGTTACAGAAATCTGCATCCGACAATCCGGAAACTATGATTGTGAGATAACCTAACAAACTGATTGCCGTCGCTTGACTCTCTCATCTCCATTGTTTGAATATCAAGGTGACTTATACAAATATATCTTACGAGGAGTGTTGGAACTTTTCAAGCCAGGAGAATATAGTAAGAAACCAGACTTCTGTAACGATCGCCTGAGGCTGATTCTGATGCAAGGCCCATTAACAAACCCTGACGGAGATATAAGAATTATGCATGTATTCTATAAACCAAACATGATGGCATATGTAATCCCACCAAGCAGTACCGGGATATGCCGGTTCCATGTTCCTCTCAGACCCGAAGGCCAGGCTGACAGTAATAGCTAGGCTTGTTGCTATCTCACATGCATCGATAGGTAAGAGTTGCTATCCATACAACAGGGTCTGCACATATGTTGTCGCACATAGTAATGGGTGTTTCGCCCCTGTCAGAAGCAAGGTGCCGGCGGGACGATGAAAATGTTTAATTCACAGGCCTGACCCGGAGCTGGTGACCTTACACCGGGACCAACCGAGCCTGTGCGTGTATGTTTTAGAAAGGTCACACTCATTGGTTACTCTTGAACATGCTTCTTGTCAAATGGAGAGAAACTAGGCTCGTCCCGTTGACAAGAAATGTGTTTCAGTGTGAGTCTCTGGAACTTCTATGGAGGCAACGTTGATGTGAGCTGCACCTGTGTGATCATTTGGACGTCAAGTTCATAAGGATATTTGCTTATGATTGGCCACGTTATCATTTATGATTGAATTCGACTGCCAGTTCGTCGGACGATGTTTGTAAGGCATTACGGACTGAGACAATGCCGCGTCTCAGGTGAAAATGGCATATGCTCGATCTACTGAATAACACCAAGTCACGGATCCTGTTACGGAGACACAAGCTGCCGTTGATGTGTGTAAATTGAAAGCCCATAGAAAGAAAACTGTCGTTTACTTTGTCATTCTCGCGGGGAGAGGATTCCAATCCTGGATTCGACATGGGCATGGGCATGGGCATGGGTAGGGTGAAGAAGTTAAAAATGACAAGCATGACTAGTTAGTGCATTCTCGTGAACCGTCTTGGGTAAGTCGATCGAGTACGCGGACATGGCCTGTTAGATCGACTTGAACGTTTGGTTCTTGGCCTGATTCCTCAGCCGTAACCTGCATGGCGATACGTTCTGACGTGCATCCGCGAGGCTCGAGGAGTTGAAGCTAACATATGCAGTCTGTCACTCTATCACTATCACCCGCTTTTGGCATTTGCCTTCTTTCCCCCGAGAGTGCAGGATCCGACGGGCTGAGGAACGAGTTGGAGCTGCAAGGTTTCCAACTATTTTTGTAGATACTTTGCAAGCTAAAATTGTCGAACGGTTGAGCTTGGCGTTTATATCTTATCAGGTTCCTGTGTATGTAGACCCATGTGAGAGCGAGCGAGACCGAAGGGTCAGTGTCGTTTAAAGGTCCTAAACCAGTTAGTCGTGTTTAAACAATCCGCCACTGGCCACAGACGTTACGGTCCAGAGGATGAGTGGCTTGCTACCTAGGTAAGTTAGCTTGTGTAGCATCCATGACAAGACAACAACGTGGGGTCAGGATTTGGTCTTTGTGAGAACAACATGCCACAATGTCAACCATGACTTGAGATGAGCTGTAGTAGAACGAGAACCACATAATTGTATAAGAAGGAGCTGGTTCTGACGATCAAGCGGCGGGCTTGGTGTATCAGAAGTGCACGTCGGACGGCCAAGCACCATATTCTTGTGATAACAGGCATTCTTAGATGGGTCTGCTACTGTGATAATGCTCAAGATGGCGATCTTTCTATCTCGGAAGCCGTTTTTTTTTGTCTCTGCCGACGATCGACAATGCGCAGAATGCAATGTTATCATGGCTCAAACAAAACTGTAATCGCTGCACGCACCCAGGAAGGTCCCGTTAGACAGGGGAGCGGACATGGCAGGCAGGGGGACCTGGAAGAAGGCCACACAGCACGCCAGAGGCAAGGGTCTTGGCTAATGTATAGAGGTGCGGCAAGTCTAGTATCACTTTGTCTCAGTCTCTTCACTAATAATGTAGTAGTATGCTGAGGTTGATGATTGCGACGATGGGTCTGGAGATAGGCACAGGCCGGTGTAGAACCCCTATTGTCAAGGTGCAGAGATGATCGTCATAGAGCAAATCTTTTCTTTCCTTAAAAACGGGCTGAAGGAGGTGGGTAATAATTAAATGCTGGGGGCCTGGATGGAGCTGATGTGATTTTTGTTTAATCCTCTTGGGCTCAAGGGTTAACTCGCTCGCTAAGAGCGTTATGACCTCACTCCATCACGCGGACCTGTTAGCTCGATACGGACAGAACTGTCCAACGCTTGATTATGTATGGATGCGAAGCAACGTGATGATGACGGACAATAACACCGCAATTAAGACGTTATCCGGGCTGCTTTTAAAGAACTGAGGTTCTAATCCATCCATCGTATCCAATCCCTCAGCAAATGAACATGCCCGACAACCAATCCTACGCCCGCCGGCATCCACAGCGTCCCGTCCATTGCATAAACAGCCCGAGTGCAGGCACTTTAGTAGAGCCTTGTGCCTTGTGCCTTGTGCCCTGTGCCCTGTACCTAGCCTAAAGCGGACAATGGTCCAATATACCCCTGACTTGGCACGCCAGGATGGCCCCCCTCTCTCTTAGCTTCTTCTCTCGTTGCCCCTCGACAAGCGCCCTCTTACGCAAACTTATCCAGGCACGAGGGCTGTTCTGGTGCCCCCCCCAGCCCGTCCACCAGTGAGCACCTGGAGCGACCCTCCACAGCCCCTATCTATTGTCTACCGTAGTGCTGTCGTTTTGAACGTCAAGCTGGTGGTGTAACGACAGCTTTCTTCTACAACTTGACAAAGAATACGGTTAATAATATGGAGTATCGTAGTTTGCAAATGATTTCACAAACAACCTAAACAGTATAAAGAAACAAATTAATTTTGGTGAAACAAGAAATCCTCGTCTCTTAGATACAGTAGTTTGGTTTTCGTATCTTTCTTAACCGCGAAGGGAAGGTCAACGTAATCGTTGTTATGCCCAACTCGTCTATTGCAACTGATCTATCTTGAGCTTGGGTACAAATGAGGTCGCAGCTGGTGTAAGTATTGAGGGTCTTCAGCTGACCAAGTTAACACAAATTCAATCTTTCCTCAGGGTTTTCTCCCCCTACCATCCCTGTCCCTAATAAGGTACTTCCTTTGAAGAACGCTGAAGATCAAAACTCTGGCGGTCTAGCAGTGAAAAGTCAATCGATTCCATATCAGCCTATCCCTCATCAATGCCCAAACAACCTCCTGTCCTTTATTCTTCATTTTCATTTTACCTATTCATAGCAAACGGACGAGAACTTTGTACTACCAAGCAGGATTCCTCGATCGAAGAATCCCCGCCAACCCCGTTTTGCGACGCCGTCGTTCTACAAGGGTTCAACAGACGACTGCTCATGTTCTTCTTTCACTATGGATACAGAGAAGAAGGGACTGATAAGCTTTGGGCCTTAACTTATAGAGCCAGAGCCAGAGCCAGAGCCAGAGGCGTTGCAAGCGAGGAGTCTATGTTTCCAGGTTGAAGGGCTCAAAGGATCGTTGGTTTAGTGGACGTCAAAGTGTCTCTTGTACCTTGCAGTACCATCACCAACAACGTTAGCAGTGCACAAGGTTCCTGTTGATCGTCATTGCACCGGTGGGTTCCCGTTGCAAGAGCCCGCTCTAAAAACGATCTGTAGACGCTCCACTCTGTCGTAGTCAGTCTCCCACAAGTTTCGTCTCTGCCCCTGGTCCCGGCCAGTTCATGGAACCCTTTCAGGGTTTGGGCTTTTTTTCTACCGTTATCTACGGATACCTTATAATAGGTATAGAGGGGGTGCATATTAAGCGTTTTCATTTGCTTCAGTGCTGATGTGGCGGGTGATTGTCCCAGCGATAGTGCCTGTATTCGACTGCGACTGCGATCGTATCGCTTTCCGTCAGATTGTCAGATTGTCAGTAGGTACCAGAGCCCTGAAGATATTCCCAAAATGTTACCAAATGTCAGGCAAGACGGCTTCGTTTCCCGTCGTAGTTAATAATACTCCAACCTGAGCTAGCTCCTACGGTAAGCTCTACACCAACTCTTCATGTAAGGTACCTAAACCACTGCCTGAAAATGGTAGACCCAAGATCGTTTTTACTGGTAGACTGGGCATCATCACCATTGAACACCACCTGAAAGCGCACATCACAGCAGCATGTACTGGTCTGTACCTAAGGTAGCCTGTAGTCATTCACCCTCTTTCTCAGGTACCTCTACTCTTTGTCTCATTCTCACTCATGGTGTTTCTTACCTGCCTTCCATGACATTAGTTGCCCCTGATTCCTGCCTTCTTTTCTCCAGTCAACTCGATCCGAGTTCTCTCATCACTTTTTTGCATGTAGATAGAAGTGCCTTTTCCCGCTCATTCAACGTAGATCTTTCCCCCTGCCTCCTCGCAGTTCATCATCCTTTCATTCATCGTCGCTTGTTTCGCCTTCTTCTTTTATTCCTCCGTCCCTATCTCCTCTCCTCTCCCCACACACACAAACAAGCCCACAACGCACGACCCTGCAGCGTTCAACGCCAGCGATCCACAGACCGTCCCACGCGCCGTCTCTCCCTCCTGAAGTCCGCGTCTCAGCCGTGCATAAATCTGCCCGGAAATACAAGTCGACCCATGCCTGGTACCTTGCAGTCCTCTACCTGAGCCACTCCACGTCAAGTACCTCCTTGGCCTGGGTACTTCATTTTTCATTGGCTTGTCTGTACAATTCCATCACGGCCCCCCCTTCCCCTTCCCACCTCTACCTTGTCTACCACCAACACCACCACCACCGCTACCCACCTCCACTTTTGCTATCACCATCAATCCTTCACCACTTTGTCGTCCCTTTTGCGCTTCTTTCTTTCTTGTAC